>JAIEZT010000012.1:31158625-31294642 GCA_019594935.1 Periophthalmus modestus | reverse complement strand
TTCTAGTTTTGTATTTTTGTTGAAGTTTATAATTTTACTCCTGGTGGGACACAGCAGCAAATATGTAGATGTACGCCATAACGGTTACCTAGCAACCACATACAAACAAGCTCCAAAAATGTGTATAACATTACACAATAGTTCCTTATGCATTTTTTACTTTTCTGTGTTGAGAACAGAGGCAGAGGGATTTTGTTTTACAACTCAACACTCAGTCCTGTATTTTCACAACTTTAGTTTTTTTTCTTTTCTTCTCAAATTGTCATTAATGATGTAAAAAACTATCATTAATATTTAGCACAGACATTATCCTCCAAACCAAGTCGGAATTATGAGCTTTATTTAATAAACTTTCATTTACAAAAATAAACGTGTTTTAACTTGTTTTTATGAGTCAAATCAGAACTATTGTGTCGTTTAGAGAAGTTTTGACCCTTGTTTACTTTGTGGTAGATAACAGATATGGAAGTACCTCTGTGTCACATCTGCTGCATGTGCCCAACCAGGAAGTGACATAAACTTCACAACAAAATAAAAAGTAGAACCTATTTTTTTGTGTGAAATGAGTATAAACCGTCATATTAACATCATTATATTAGCTTCTAAATCTGTTTCTTCAGCTTCTAATTTCCCTGTGATTGTTGTTTCAGATTTGGAGCAGTTGGAGCTGTCGTCTCTCTGTGAGGGAGTGGTGCGGTTTCTTCAGGATCTCCCAGGACCAGTTTTACCCACAGCTCTACAGGGAGACATGATCCAGGCCGTACAGGGTCAGTGCAGCGTCGACATAATTACACATTATCAGTGTTATCAAGGCAGAGTTTAAGTCCACTTCAGAGAGCGGCACTGCCTTTAGCGGTACTGGACCGCCTTTAGCTTTGATTACAACACGCATTCACTGTGGCATTGTTTCGATAAGCTTCTGCAATGTCACAAGAATTATTTCCATCCAGTGTTGCGTTAATTTTTCACCAAGATCTTGCATTAATGATGGTTGTGTCTGACGCTGCACAAAGCTTCTCCAGCTTCCCCTCTCCATCCCAAAGATTCTCAATGGGGTTAAGGTCTGGACTCTGTGGTGGCTCCATGTGTGAAAATGAGTCTCATGCTCCTGAATCACTCTTTCACAATTTGAGCTCAATGAATCCTGGCATTATCATCTTGGAATATGCCTGTGCCATCAGGGAAGAAAAAATCCATTGATGGAATAACCTGGTCCTTCAGTCTATTCAGGTGTCAGCTGACCTCATTCTTTGAGCAGACTGTTGCTGAACCTAGACTTGACCAACTGGAGGAGGCTCGTACCTATTTGCTTAGTTAAATCCAGGTGGTGATTTTGTTTTTTTTTTTTCACCAGGCAGTGTACAGTTATAATGACAAAACATTTTATTTGTTTAGCTATAACTTGAGTAAATATCCTGCGTTCATAAATGGAATGGTTTTAATAATAAGGATGACAATGACCACGATCTTGACGGTGATGGTGATGATGATGATATGACTACAATGATCTTGATGATGATGATGATGATGATGATGCTGATGCTCTTTAGACTTGTCAAAGCTTCTCAAAGTCTTACACTGTGTCATTATTCTTTCACTCTACTCTCAATGGAGGTAAGTTACTGTTACAGTCACAGCTGCCCCAAGGCCACCAAACTGCGCCATCGGCCCCTCCGACCACCACCAATCATTCAGGCGCACACCACTGTCATACTAGGCGATATGGGTAAAGTGTTTTGCCCAAGGACACAATGACAGAACTTGGTCTGAGCGGAAATCGATTCTGACCTTCGGGCTGGGGAAGCACAGCTCACTGCTTTTGTTTTTTATTTGGAGAGTGCAAACCTTCTTTATTCACTGTTGTAAATTTGTTTGAACTAATTAAGTTATGATTAATAAATGCGTTTTTAGATATGTACTGTTTTGTATTCCCACTCATAGTACGAGTTAAAATCCGTTTAGTTATCTTTGAGTAGGTGTGTGATTATCTGCGTGTGTCCTGTGCAGATGTGCGTGAGTTGGAGGAGTGCGCTCAGCTGCTCCGGACCATCGCCTCCTCCTCGCTGACTCCTGCCCAGTACGGACTCACCCTCCTCAGTGTGATCCGGCACCTCGCCAGGGTCTGCCTCCACAACCACCGCAACCAACTCAACCCACACGGCCTCGCAGACGGCTTCAGCCCCCTGCTCTTCAGGAACAACACTGGGTAAGAGGAGAGGGTCTGATTGAGCAGAGGGTGCAGAGGAGTCCTTTTCATTTAAAATATTCTTGATTCTGAACATAAATGTGTCCCTCAGGGCTGAGTCTGGTGTGGATCCCATGGTGCAGGTGCTGGAGATTCTCATCACCAGTGAACTCAACATGAATCAGGCTGCTCCAGGTAAGATGCTTCGCCCTGTAACCGCAAGGTTTATGGTTCACGTTGTTCTTCTTTTTTATTGTGTTCTTGTGCAAGACACATTTCCTGCGTGTAAATGAGAAGGGAAGAAGGGACCAACTTATGAGAAACTTGTAGTAATAGCTGTATATGTGGTAAACTGTTCTTCCATTTTGTTTTTGTATTTACAAGATGTGAAATACAACTCTGTGTAACTCTATGGGAGATTCACTGTTTTTAAACAAATCTCCAAACTTCTAATCCACAAATGTTTAACCTTCACATTAGTTTTTGATCGGCTCCACAAACTCGTCATATTAATCTTAACTGATGACACTCACGTCTTTGGAGTTGAAAGATGGCTCCACTTTCTGAAAATATAGTAAAAAAAAAATCATTTGACTTTTGTTTTATTTATACTAGAGATTAATCGCTATTTGGCCTATATTTGGACTTTTTACCCTATGGCTAAATCTCCACAGACGCCAGTTTTGTTTTGGTCGATCTCTGCTGCCGAGAAAGTAGACACAGAGCTTTATATTAACACTTTAATGTGAAGAAATAGCTGCACAAAATGTAACTACACAGCTCTCTAATAGCTTTGAAGTGAATTTAAATATGGACATAATTTGGGAAAAAACTTATCAAAATCAGCCCTAGGCATGGGATGATATTGATATTTTGTGTAACGATTATCACGGCTAAAATAATTGTGATTAATGATTATATCATGATAATGATTAAAATTGTTATGGATATGAATAATTATGACTTTAACAGGGAATAGTCTGAATGAGCAGGGCCATCAACGGAAATTTGGAGGCCCCGGGCAATAAGCCTCACATGGGCCCCGTAATACAAATGAATAGGAAGAGATTCCAATACTGTCCCCCTAAGACCCTGGGGCCCCGGAAAAAAGACCCCTTTGCACCCACCCCCACCCCGTTGACTCACCTGTTGCCCTTTTTATCGCGATAAAAAATATTATTGTTTATTGTTCCATCCCTAATTGGCCCTACATATCGGCGCAAAAATATCAGCCATCGGTTCCTCTGTATTCAGAACAATCAGTTTCAGCACCGGCCATGAAAAACCCATATCGGTCGATCTCAAATTTATACTGACAGAGAAGACAATGAACTTTGTGCCAGTGGAGAAGTCCAGTAATTACAGACAGTTACACCTGACCGGTCTGAGGTGTTCTTCAGTGTGCTTATGTCATGTGAACACAACTTCATCATCGTCTGGCCGGTGACGGGGCTTCTTCATGTTTCCGATTTTTTCATAAGTTGTGAGACATGCTGATGAGCTCTGATTACGTTCTATTGACTGTAGACTTATTGGGTCGTTCTGCGCTTTTGTGTTTTGGAGATCTCTGGTTTCACTTCCTGTTTGTTGGTCACACGGCGATGCCTCACAAACCTTGTACTTCCTGTTTCTCTGCTCGGCTCTAAAGTGTGTTTTTTTTACACGTATAAATTCTGTTGTAACGTGTTTAAATCAGCAAAATGTAACTGTCCATCTGCTCTCGAGAAATTACTCAGAAATTCCACAACTTAAAATGAAACTTGTGAATCATTTTAGACTCAACTTTACCCTGAATCTGCTACAGCAGCTTTAAAAATGCCAAAAAAAACCCCCCTATATTTATGCATCTTTTGGTTTGGGTTAAGAAACTGTCCTTTAGATAATCTAATATCCTCTTTGAGAACTAAATGTCCCTGTGTGTCAGATGCCCGCTGTGTCTCCATGGGGTTTGATTCTGTGTAAAAGCTGCTAACCCTGTAGTTTAGACCTCTATAAGTATGTTCTGAAATGTCCGTGTGTGTCAGATGCCCTCTCCTGTGGGTCAGATCTCACTACATTTCAAATCTAAAAGCAGTACATCCTTTGGCTGTAATAGTTTTGCTGCTTCTTGGCATGTTCCCTGACATAGTGACACCTCGGCGGCTCTGTAAAGGTGGGTGTGGGAGATCAGCCAATCAGAAGCCTCGGTTTGAGGACATGCCTCCGGTTGTCATGGAGACGGGGGAACAGTCTGGAAAAGTGTTTTAAGATCTACAGACAACCAGAACTGAAAAACGTATGCAATCATTCTGATATTTATTATGATTGATACACACACAGGGAGGGCACCTGGCACACACACACAGGGAGGGCACCTGACACACACACACACACACACAGGGCACCTGACAAACACACACACACACACACACAGCTTCGCCTCTTGCAGCCTGATTGCTTCGTCTTTCCCTCCATTGACCCCTCCTCCTCCTCTCCTCTTACTCCTCCTCCTCTCCGCTTACTCCTCCCCTTTCTCTCCATTCATTATTTTGCCCCCGCATGACATCACTGTTCTCTGCCCCGCTGTGATTGGCCAGTGCCGTTAGTGACATCACACGTCTCCGGGCTGCTCTTGCTCTGCTTCTCTCCCAGTCTCTCCCTCTCTGGCGAACACGCATTTTCAAATTTGCAACCCCCCCAAAAAACGCCGCAAAAATCAAAATTAAACGCGACAGAACGGGGACGCCGGACTCGGGAATCCTGCTCGTCCATCCTGGCATGATTCCTTGGCTTTTTTGCATCTTTTTTTTTTCAATTTCTACATTTTTAGCCCAAAAATCTGGAATAAAACTTGAAACTAGACTGGACACTGTTTCTTGGGATTCAACCTTTTGATAATTTTTGACTTCCCTGCGAGCTCCTTTTTTTAAAAAAAAAATAAAAAAAAATCCTACATTTCTCAGCTAAAACTATGGATTAAATCGTTGTAATTGAAAGGAAATACATTGGATTTGGATGCAGCCTTTTTTTGCTCCTATCTGGCCTTCCTAGCATGCTTCCTTCTCTCCCAATTCTTCATCAGTTCTTCACATTGCATCATTTTTACTGTCAATCCATTCTTGCTTCATTTTCCTGTCATTATCACTGCAACCATTTTAATATTTTTTTTCTATTTTTGTATTAAATCTTACATTTTTCGAGCTCGTTCATGCTCTTCAACAATATTCATGTGTAAATGTGTTCGGAATAGTTTAAAATTGCGTCATTAAACATACGGCTGTAACTAGTCAAACTATTTTTCAAATTCTTGATTGTGATGTCATACTCCCCACAGGAGGGAAAGAGCCAGAATTCCCCATAGATGTACTTCACCATGAAATATCCAAACGGTAGATTCACAAAAGTTGAACCTGATCATTTCTATTTGTGACTAGACCCAAGAAGTCACTGTGTTACAACAATATTCATTTTTATCTGCTCCGTCTGTGTTAAATATAATTGGCTCGTAGACTGTAATGTCATCAGAAACACAGCTATACCACCGTTTTTTTTTTGTTTTTCTTTTAATAAAGTTGTGTCTAAGCGTCCTTCATCATTAACAAGCTAATTATCCATCCTTCCTTTAGACTTTTACAATTTTACATCTTAGTTTTTTTTTATTATATATCGACATTAACCAAGGTTTTATTTAAACCAAACAAATGGGAGCTTTGTTTCCCGTTTTTGCCTCCTCTTCTAGTTGTCTCTCCTTTAACTTGTTTGCAAACAGTAAAATTAATAGATTTTTATTAATTCAGAAATCTCGGATATAGATTTTTTCTTTAACAGCCATTATGAAACTCTCTGTGGACATTTGGTTTTTCAGTTTTGAATAGCTTGTTTTTAAAAAAGTATTAAAAAAAATGGATAGAAACGAAGGCGAGGGCGTTGGGCTGCGGAGTCGAGACAAAATCCTCTGCTACATAAACATGAAAAGCCCAGGTAGGAATCCTCTGCTCCTCTGACCCTCTCCTCTGCTCCTATGTTCCACTGACCCTTTCCTCTGCATCCTCTGACCCTCTCCTCTGTATCCTCTGCATCCTCTGATCCTCTGTCCCCCTCCTCTGCATCCTCTGATCCTCTGACCCTCTCCTCTGTATCCTCTGCATCCTCTGTCCCCCTCCTCTGCATCCTCTGATCCTCTGACCCTCTCCTCTGTATCCTCTGCATCCTCTGTCCCCCTCCTCTGCATCCTCTGATCCTCTGACCCTCCTCTGTATCCTCTGCATCCTCTGTCCCCTCCTCTGCATCCTCTGATCCTCTGTCCCCCTCCTCTGCATCCTCTGATCCTCTGTCCCCCTCCTCTGCATCCTCTGATCCTCTGACCCCTTCCTCTGCTTGTCTGACTCTCTCCTCCTCTGACCCTTTATGTTCCTCTGAGCCTCTGTTCTACTCTTCTGACCCTCTCCTCTGCCCTCTCCTCTGGATCGTCTGACCCTTTCCTCTAGATCCTCTGCTCCTCTGATCCTCTCCTCTCCTCCTCTGATCCTCTCCTCTTTTGACCCTCTCCTCTGCTCTGCTGACGTTTTTGCTCCCTCCTCTGTACTTGTCCAAACCATCTCACTCTTTGCACTGAACAGATATCCGCATGTGTTCATATCCTTTTGGGTCCTTAATGGTAAATGGGGCAGAGTGGTTTGTTGGCAACTGTTTTAATTTCCAGACGACATGGGTTCCGTCTATGTTGAATTTGCATGTTCTCCCCGTGTCTGTGGGCCGGTTTTCATAATCCCCCAGGTAAGTATTCCTGATCAGGATCCTGGCGCAGATCTGGTCCACTGCTCCTGACAGATTTAACCCAGAGATACTGAAGGACGGGTCAAATGCAGAGACTCATTTAAAGAACCCATGTTATGCTATTTTCTGATCCATGTAAAAATGTTGTTTCTTCATCACAAACAGATCTGGAGTTGTGTTTTGTTTCATTCACACATGTTTAACACACAAACCCTGCATGTTTAGGCTTGGTTCCTCTCTCAAACAGAAAAACACTCTGTTCCACCTTGTGATGTCATGTGATAATACAGGAAATGCTCCACTGTGTTTTTAAACTTGATACACTTTCACTACAATAATTTGGATCATTTCAGCCCTGGAATTGCCCATCTCTACTGAACTAAAGGTGAAAGGAGCTGTTAACTTGAAAACTACCTCTTCATGAGCATTTTGAGCTTTTAATGTAGACAGACTAATAATAAAGGGTTACTCAAACATGTGTGAATGAAACAAAACACAACTCCAGGACTGTTTTTCAAGAGGTTATAACATGACTTGAAGCTCACAAGACTCATCTTGTGTAATATAGGACTTTTTAGGAACAGTAAAGTCTACCTTCATTCTTCTGCCTCTTTAGTTCATATTTTTCTTGTAAATGTAAAAATATGTTTTGTGTTTTGTTGCAGCACTGCCTCCCAAACCTCCGAAGCCCGCAGCCCCGGCCGCCTCCACCTTCAACAACAGCATCTCCCTGCAGGATGCAGAGTGGTACTGGGGCGACATCTCCAGGTAACTGCCTCTTCATGAGGGGGGGGCTTTAGTCCAGCTTTAGTCCACGTTTAGTCCATCTTTAGTCCAGCATTAGTCCAGGTTTAGTACAGGTTAAGGCCAGGTTTATACAGAGTGAGAGTGTTAGAAGCAAGTTCAGAAACCATCGGCCCAGGTTTAGTCCTGGTTTGCTCCTGGTTTGCTCCTGGTTTGCTCCTGGTTTGCTCCTGGTTTGCTCCTGGTTTGCTCCTGGTTTGCTCCTGGTTTGCTCCTGGTTTGCTCCTGGTTTGCTCCTGGTTTGCTCCTGGTTTAGTCCTGGTTTAGTCCTCAGTGTGAGATGGTTCATGTGGCACTAACAAGTGGGAGATGTTCTTTGGTGTTGGGCCATGGAGAGACTTGTTCACAAGCAGAGCTGCTTTAAAGTCTATTCTTTGAACCACAAGAGCCAGTGCAGAGACCTGAGCACAGGACACATGTGCTCATACTCCCTGGTTCTGGTCAGGACCCGAGCAGCAGTGTTCTGGATGTGTCTTAAGGGCCGTTTGGATAGACCAGTGAGCAGGCCGTTACAGTAGTCTAACCTACTGGAGACAAATGCATGGATAAGTCTGGCTTTAACAGCCACATCAAATCAATATCATCCGCAGCTTTTTATCATCTAAAAAACAGCAAAAATCAAAGGTATACTGCCAAAGTTCAAGTCTGGGTCCATTATTACCATTAGATTTCTAGCCTGATTTGAAGGTTTTAGAGAAAGACTGGAGGTGACTGCTGACACTTTCTCTGTTTCTATGGCCAAAGATGAGGACTTCAGTGTGTGGATCCAAAACAACTTTCTCCAAGAAACTCAAAAAAGACTGATCTGTTGGATGCAGTGGCAGAGTGAATCCACTGGTCCATATTCACCTGCTGCCAGCGAGACATACGTCTGAGTTATGTCACTAATAACTGACTTTTTACAGGGAGGAGGTGAACGAGAAGCTCAGAGACACGGCCGACGGGACATTTCTGGTCAGAGACGCCTCCACAAAGATGCACGGAGACTACACCCTCACACTCAGGTCAGTCCAAGGACCTGGGGCTGGAGTGACTGTTTTTACATGAATTACCTAGTTGCATATTCTTAAAAATCACATGTATATCATGTGTCCTTCAGGCTTTTTACATTACTTTTATGGACTCACGAACAATAACATTTAATTGAAATGAATTGAAATGCATTTTAAAGTTAACTAATCAAACTGACTGCGCCTGTAGTTAGACTTTTCATTGTAATCACTGTATCGACGTATCGTTTTTGTATGAAAAATGAAACGGTCTATTTTGGATCTTAATATTCATCGTGTGTACATCTTCTCTGCAAAAATGGGGAGATTTTTTGTTGTAAGATTTGAGCTGTAGAGGGGTGAATAAGTCACGCTTATGGCTTATTAGTGATACATTCGGCTGTTTCATTATAACACATGAGCTGCAACAAATAGTCCATTTAAAAATGATTTCCTGGGGTTATCTTGCATTATATAATTTTAAATTAAAGTAATTTCAATTAGGCATGGGACAATATTGAATTTTTCAGTCATGATTATCACGGCCAAAATAATTGCGATTAACAATTATATCATGATAACGATTAAAGTTGTTGATAGTTTAAAAATGTAATGTATATGAATAGTTATAATTTGAATGTTATTAATAAGTTCCATGTGTAAACAACTTTTATAAAATTTTACTTTTATCAGTGAAATCAACTATGATCTAGTGGAGAGTATTATGAATAAGCAGGGTTCTCAGCAGAAATTTGGGGGACTGGGACAACGGACCCCTTTGTCCCCCTTGTCAACTCCCCTGTGGATAAGCTGCTTGTTCTGCACATTCAGGTGATATAATGGCGATTATCTTTGTTGGCAATTATTATGATATATAAAATGTCCCACGAATGATTATTGTTGCCCTTTTATCACGATAAACAATATTATTGTTTATCGTCCCCTCCCTAGTTTCAGTATCATCGTTTATCATGATGGTTGTTCCTACTGATCAAGCTCTTTCCCCTATTTCCTGTGTTTTTGGGTAAGAGTGGCTCAGTTTGTAGAGCGTTTGCCCACTGATCCGAAGGTTGGCGGTCCAAATCTTGAATATAAAAACTTGACCATTTACCATATTTTGAGCTGCCGTTTCTTCTCACAGTAATGTAACGGGCATCTCTATTGTCCACACGTTCCCTGGGTCTGCTTTCTAGATGTCTTTAGAATTGTTAAATTGATCAAAGTTAATGAAAATAATTAATCCCTCACTGTATTTCATTGGTCCACAGGAAGGGAGGCAACAACAAGCTGATAAAGATCTTCCATCGCGAGGGGAAGTATGGCTTCTCTGACCCTCTGACCTTCAGCTCTGTGGTGGAGCTCATAAACCACTACAGACATGAGTCCCTGGCCCAGTATAACCCCAAGCTGGACGTCAAACTGCTCTACCCTGTGTCCAAACACCAGCAGGTGAGTGCAGCAGAGTGGTTAGCACTCCCCTTAGACCAATCAGGAGTATAACCTGCCTTATTGAGTGGAGTGAGCATATTCTCCCTTTGTGACTGTGGCCTTCTCTCAGTCCAGAAAAGGAGGGGAGCTAAAGAAGCAGTTTATGTGCGGAAAGACAGTCCTTCCTTGAACAGGAATGGGGGCCTTAGACATCACCTATCCCCCATCGATAGCTCCATTCTCAGACCCAAAGCAAAACAAAGAGAACAATAGGGCTAACCAGGATGCTAATAGGTATGAAATCACTCAGTAGTGGCTTGAAAGACTATGCTAAGTATGTGTCAGGCACAGTTGGAATAACACAATAGGACCAAGCCTACAAACAGAAACTGTAAACAATTGGTGTTTACAGTTTCAGTGTCGTTAACTCCTCCTTCAAATAGATATAAGGCAGTGTCCAGCAGTAATCTGACCAGAACTGAAGAAGCGGCTTGGATGAGCAGCCAAATGTCTTCAGTCCTACAACTTTTTATCCAGTTGACATATTTTTCTTTTTCGATGGATCAGACCTGGACAACTGAGGAATAACACAGATATCTCTTCGCCTAACCCACAACCTCCTTAGTCAGTGTGACGTCACCCACAGTATTCAGCTCCATCAAATGAAGCTCATCAAGGCTAGCAGTTATAGCAGCTAATTTGCAACCAGGGACCATATTTGGAAAATTCAAGTACAAAACCAAAGAGCCAATCAGGAGCGAGGTAGTTGAAGTTACACACCCCTTCCCACTTGCACAGCCGATTTGGAGGGGGGCCGGCACTTAGCAACGAGGCAATCAATCAACTGTTGTTAATGTTAGCGGAGCAACCTCGGTGAAAGTAGGCACCGGATTGATCTGAAGTTCATATCTTGATTTACGACCAAAATAGTGAAATAAATCCCCCAGGCTCATGTAGAATGGGTTAATACGTTTTAAGACCAAAATGACGAGTCTGACGGCAGCAGTTGCAGAGAAGGGGTCACAGTTTTTCAATTCAAACTGAATTAGAGCCAGAGTTCAAAGGGACCACTTCGCTTCCATGTTCACTTCCTGTTTGGAACTGGGTGGCTAGCATGTTAACTATGTCCATTTATATATACAGTGCATGGTTTGACTCCTGATCTGTCTGAGTGTAGTGTGCAGGTTCTCCCTGTGTGACTGTAGCAGAGTGGTTAGCCTCTCTCTCATACTAATGGTTTTGTGGCGTTTCAGGACCAGGTGGTGAAGGAGGACAGTATCGAGGCTGTGGGTAAAAAGCTTCACGAGTATCACCTCCAGTATCAGGAGAAGAATCGCGAGTACGACCGGCTCTACGAGGAGTACACCCGGACCTCACAGGTTAAACACACGGACTCCAAACATTATTTTTAAAGCCATTTATAAAGTTTTGATTTCTTTACCAATGTCAGATATGAACCCTGTCCCTCCTTCTTACCCCGATTGTTTTGTGATAGTGCTCGAGAGGGGGAAAAAATCGTATAAATGTTATGTGTTACAGTTAATACCCCATAGAAGTAAAATACCCCCTCTTTAATGCCCCATAGAAGTAAAATACCCCCTCTTTAATGCCCCATAGAAGTAAAATATCCCCTCTTTAATACCCCATAGAAGTAAAATACCTCCTCAAGACATTTAGAACTCAGTATTCTCAAATCTCAGTATTTGTATATATGGTTTATGGGACAAAAATCTGAAACGTTGCTCTGAGAGCGTGACCTGGGACTGTAAACTGTTAATCTTGTGTATTTTTTCTCACTGTTTTTCTGTTTGAATCGTAGGAGATCCAGATGAAGCGCACGGCCATCGAGGCTTTTAACGAGACCATAAAGATCTTCGAGGAGCAGTGTCAGACGCAGGAACGCTTCAGTAAAGAATATATCGAGAAGTTCAGACGTGAGGGAAATGACAAGGAGATGCAGAGGTACAGGCCAATGAGAACGCACGTTATTTACTCTGTCACAAGCTCATGTGTTAAACATTGTCTTTACAGAAATACTTAAATGTAAAATTAAATGATCTGACCAGTCAAACTACAAGAATGAAACAGCTGTAGTGTGACTATGCCTCCTGCCTTTGGAATAATGTTTATCATAGATTACATATGAGACGTTTTGGTCTAAGTGTTTACATTAGTGTATTTTACAATGTCATGACGTCATACTACCAGAAGGGGGCAGGAGTCTTAATTGATCTAAATGTGTATCAGAACGACTCTTCATGTTATTTAGATGATGAGGATTTCTATTGGACAACAGCAGAAAGGAAAGGTGAAAGAGGGAGCTGAAGATTGGGTATTTTTTTTTTTTGGTATTTTGAATATGTAAAAAGTAAGATTAAACTCGTGATTCAGTTAAAGTTAAATCTGTCTTTATATAAATGCATTGTTTCCTAGTGTTTTTTCTGCATAAATAGTAGTTTTTGCATAAGCTCCCCCAGCTCGTGTAGTTTTGTAAGTGCAGTTTGGGTCAGATACTCTGATACAGAATAGTTTTGAGAGCTTTTGCCACACCCCTTTTTACTCAACCAATCGATTGGCAGTGCAGAAGTCAAGTACCCGCTCTTTAATACCCCATAGAAGTCAAATACCTCCTCTTTAACAAAGCTGTACTTTTCTCCTAAATGTGTTGCAGGATAATGGAGAACTACGACAAACTGAAGTCTCGTATCTCTGAGATCGTGGACAGTAAGCGCCACCTAGAGGTCGACCTGAAGAAGCAGGCGGCGGATTACAGAGAGATCGACAAAAAGATGAACAGCATCAAACCAGATCTGATCCAGCTGAGGAAGACCAGAGACCAGTACCTCATGTGAGTCCCATTTTAAACAGACCAGTGCCTCATGTGAGTCCCACTTTAAACAGACCGGTACCTCATGTGAGTCCCACTTTAAACAGACAAGTATCTCACGTGAGTCCCACTTTAAACAGACCAATACCTCATGTGAGTCCCACTTTAAACAGACAAGTATCTCATGTGAGTCCCGCTTTAAACAGACCAATACCTCATGTGAGTCCCACTTTAAACAGACAAGTACCTCATGTGAGTCCCACTTTAAACAGACCAATACCTCATGTGAGTCCCACTTTAAACAGACCAGTGCCTCATGTGAGTGCCACTTTAAACAGACAAGTACCTCATGTGAGTCCCACTTTAAACAGACTGTATACATAAATGGACATAGTTAACCTGTTAGCCGCCACATTCCAAATATGAAGTGATCATAGTCTGCACTTGCGGCTCCATTGGCTCCATTGAATTCACTTTCTATGTAAAAACTGTGTCCTCTCCTTCTGTAGCTGCTGCTGTCAGACTCGTCATTTTGGTCTTAAAATGTTCGTATTAATCCGCTCTACATGATCTTGGGGTTTTTAGACTCCTGTGGTTCTTTCTCAATATACTTTCTGGAGAGAAAAACATTTACTGTTTTTTGAGAAAATGGTTTAAAAAAAGTTTAGTTTCCTTTAAGCAGTAGGGGCACTCCACTGGCATTTGGACTGAAGTGGAGTTTTTAAACCAAAGGTAGTTACAGTGAGCTGCCACATGGGGGACTTTTTGGGGAAAGAAAGTATAAAGACCTGCCTTTGTAGCACCAGCCTAATGTGAACTCAAGTTACTAAAGAGTAGAGTGGAGACATTTCAAAGCCCAAAACCTCCAAAAACTGTTCAGTCTGAGCAGCAGTTTTACTTTACCCCTGTGTTTCCATTAATACAGCAGCCCCTCATAGTCCAACATTCTCCCCCAGAGTCTAAAAACAACCAGGACTATTTTGGCGTAACAAAATTTGACCACACTGGTAAAAACTGCTTAAAGATTGAATATATAATTTTGTATTGCACAAATTGAAAGAGATTAACAATAATTCAACTCAAACCACCATAGTCCAAAAAAGTCTATGGAAACACTGTTTATTTTTGACCTATTTAACTGTTTAAACGTTTGTGTTTTTCAGGTGGCTGACGCAGAAAGGAGTCCGACAGAGAAAACTCAACGAATGGCTCGGCCTCAAGAACGAGACCACAGAGGAGTGAGTTCAAACCCCACGCTCATACTGTCATTGTGTCCTCGAGCAAGTAAGAGTACTGACCCATGTGTTGTTCTACAGTGAGTACAGTCTGGTGGAGGACGAGGAGGATCTGCCGCATCACGACGAGCGTCTGTGGCGTTTGGGAAACATAAACCGGACCCAGGCTGAGTCTCTGCTGCGGGGCAAACGAGACGGGACTTTTCTGGTTCGAGAGAGCTCCAAACCCGGCTGCTACGCCTGCTCCGTCGTGTACGTCTCCTTTTACACTTTGAACCGAAGCAATGGTTCTTAAATATTCCACTCCAAGTAGCGTCTATTAAAGTATCTGGCCTAGTATCACCAGATCTAAAAATGGGGCTACAGTATTATTTTAATAGTTCTAAACAAGATCAAACCCAAATTAGGCGACAAATGGAAAAGAGATGACTGTAAATGAAACACAAACTGCAGAAGACCTCCTGTACCACCAGGGGCAGCACATGGTCAAAAGTTAGACATGCACCACAGTCACTGAATCACTGCAGCGTTAATGTTTGAGCCAGTATTCTGTCTCATTCTCTGCAGATTTGTGGATTTGACTTGTTGAAAATACCAGATTAACTGTTGACCTGCCCCATCTAACTCTACAGGGATACAGGGGGATGGGAGGGCATCTGACACACAGGGATACTGACGCTGGGAGGGCATCTGACTTACTGGTTCCTCTCTCTCTCCTCAGGGTGGATGGCGAGGTGAAGCACTGCGTCATAAACAAAACGAGCAGCGGTTTTGGTTTCGCAGAGCCGTATAATCTTTACTCGTCTCTCAAAGAGCTGGTTCTTCACTATCAGCACACGTCTCTGGTCCAACACAACGACTCGCTCAATGTCACTCTGGCTTTCCCCGTGTACAGCCAACAGCGCCGGTGACCCCCACGCCCAGACACGCCCAAATATGAACTGAACACGCTCAAATATGGAAAAAACACGCCCATATATGGACATGTTAGGTGATCCCAACATCCAAACATGTCCATATATGGACAGAACGCACCCAAATATGGACAAGTCGGGTGACACCAACACTCAAACACACCCAAATATGGATGGAATACTCCCTGAACTGGACAATTCGGGGCCAAATATGGACTGAACAACATATGGATGGAATACACCCAAATATGGACAAAGGAAGCTTACAATTGCATTTCTCAACTCGCTTATCAATAAGAAAACTTCTGGAACATTCATAAGAACAGATTTGTGAAGTAGAGATGTTTTTGGACTCAACTGAGATAGAAAGTTCTACGCAAAAAGGAACAGGCCGTTAACACAGATCGTTCCTTTTATCGTCCAGTACAATATTTAGAATCTAATCTGAACACACTGATGTTTAAGATGATGTGTGGAGAGGAAATACTAGTTTTCCCCTCGTTTCTGTGCATAAAAAACACTGAACCAAGACTAAAATTATAGTGGTTTAGAAACGGGCTAAAACCGCATTGTAGTGACAGACAGTGAAGACTTAAAACCACCTGATGACATCACAAAGTGTAACTGTTCTGACCTGTGGAGAGGAACATGGACTAATTCAGGATTATTGAAGCATGTGTGAATGAAACAGAACAAACTCCAGGGATGTTTTTGAGGAGACACATGGACAGGTCAAAGGTTAAAGTTGAGGCAGATTTAAAAGGAGACATGAACCACTATGGCCTGAATTGTTGTTCTGAAAAGAAAAGAAAAAAATATTTGGGCCATTCATGGAATGAAAAGTCGTCTTTTTGCAGTTGTTCCCCTGATAGAATTTACAAAGCTGCGAAAATCTACTCAAAATGACATTTAAAGATTCTATATGACACAAAGCTGATTCTTTAGAGCTTTAATCAATGTTATAATGCTGTTTCCTCCTCAAAAACAGACCTGGAGTTGTGTCTCCAAAGCTCAAAATGCCCCGTTCCACCTTGTGATGTCATGTAGTGGTAGTTTTCAAGTTAACATCTCCTTTTACCTTTAGTTTAGCAGAGATTGGCAATTCCAGGGCTGAAATCATCCAAAGCGGTATGGAGTTTAAAAACACAGTGGAGCACTTCCTGTATTACCACATGATGACATCATGAAGTGGAACAGTGTGTTTTCTGTTTGACAGAATAACTCAGCCTAAATCTTCAGGGTTTGTGTGTTAAACATGTGAATGAAACAAAACACAGCTCCAGGTTTGTTTTGTGATGAGGAAACATGGTGTAATATGGACTCTTCCTCTGTGCCACAGCTGCCCTGGGGCAGACTGACACAGACCTGGCTGCCACTCTCCACACTAACACATTCACACAGACGATGTTGATGACGTGTCTTGCCCAAGGACACAAGAACATGAACAACTGGACCTGTTACTACCAACCTTCTCGTGAGAGGACTTTGCAGACATCTCCTCGAAAAAACGGTTCAAACTCTGAGAAACAAAACCAAAACCGTTGGATTTCTGGACGTTTTAAAACTTTTGAGACAAGATGGCGGCTCGTAACAGGAAACAAAAGGTTGAACTTTTTGAGGAGGAAAAACACTGTGACTTAAAACCAAAAGGATCAAAGTGACATTGTAAAGACGATTCTCCAAATATCACGTTTTTCAACTTTAATTTAATTTAACAGAGACACAATTCCACCTCAAGATTCCCAAATGTTTGGAAAATTTACAGACTTTTCCGGACTTTTTAGTGTCGTTGGAATTTTCCGGATTGTGGACTTGAAATGTGACTGAACTTAACACGGATTTGGTTCGAAATTTCATAATCTAAAATTGTACGTTTTTGTTCAAATTGAGTGAATTACCTCCAGTGGATTGAAAAGCCTCGACAGCAGGTTTATAAACTGAAACGACCACGATTCATGTTTCCATGGGAACAACGTGAACTCCATTTACAACTGGAGTTACACCAGGACTAAAGGTGGAGCACGGATTAGACTCAGATTTCATAAACATTACCCCTGTGTGTCTCCAGATACAAGGGAAACACATTAAATCAAATGTAACTTTTACTGGTCACGATTATAAAGCAGATTTATGGTTTAAAACATCGGACATGATGGACAAGATGTTGATTTAGGAAAAAAAACACCAAATTTTAACAATTATCCAACCAGAAAGTAAAATTTCACATGAGTCTCATTTGAGTTGCCAGATAATACAACTAAAATCAGTGAGAAATAAAGCTAAAATAGCTCTATCATGATCTTAACGCTCACTGCCTAAAGCGTAGCACCTGCAGCCTCAGGACTCAGAGCTAGTGCAGCCTCTGCAGCTCAGTGAGTGAATCTGGAGGTTCTGGACATGAGGCCTGTCCATAAAACTGAGAACGAGACACTGTTTCTCTGCAGGACAAGCCTCTGGACACAGCGTCTCATGGGACTGTGGGACGTTTGTTAAAAAGTGCAGAAAACAAATCAATTATGTAAAAACCTTTGGACCAGCACATGAACGTTTCATAAACTTTTATCTCATTTTGTCCAGACACTTTGACATAAATCGTCACTGAAATGTGTGAAACTCAAATGTTGCATTAAACAAAGATTAAAAATAAGCTTTGACCTGAAAATAAAACAAAATGTAGAAGAAAATAAATGTGAAATAACATTTTTAAAGCTCCTTAAAAATTCCACTAAACCAGATTCAAAGATGTTTCAGTTTCAGTTTCAGGACCAAACCTGGAGGTTCACTGATTGAACATGTTTTTGTGTTTTTCCGCTCTCTCTATTTCTCAAACGGTTTGTCATTTTAACCTCTGATCTGAACAAATAAATCATAATGATCTGAATCAGTCTCTGTCATGTTTTTATGTTAAACTCAGTGTGAATGTCATGAACTTTCTCTTTGTAAATATTAGATCATATTAGAGAGTCTTGAATTCACCAAAGTGCTTGGATCTAGTCACGTGTTTCCAGCAGCGACATGTATATTTTACACAATAAAACTGAATAATTAATGATAGTTATAAATGACCAAATATTATTTACAGTGAACACAGATAATTAATAAAAGTGCAAGTGCTATACAGCGTTAAAATGACATGCAACATGCACAAAAACATTCCCTCATGTACAATTAATCATCATTAAATTTAATCAAACACCTGTGAATCAGTAACTTCACCCACTAGAGGGCGCTATATGACTCCTGTCACTGATTCCACTGTTACAGGTCTGTACATTGAAGTACTCAGAATGTAGATTCATTTATTTTGAAGTGACTTTTTTTTTGCTTCATTTGTGTTTGGTGGGAGCACACCATAAGGACAGAGGTTCAGAGGCAGGATACAAACATGATTTATCCTCTTATATTTACTCCACAATCACAATTCACATTTTACTAAATTTATAATGATTCTTTGAACATGAGGGAATGTTTTTGTCCACTGCCCTAAAGGACACATATTTATGTAAATGATGAGATATGATTTATTTCAGATCAAAAAGTCCATCTCTTCTCTCCTCCTTCCACCTGACACTGGGCCGTTTCATTACTTTAGATTTCTTTATCCACGTTTCCCCTGGTGAAGCTGAAGTGTTTATATTGTACTTGAAGGTCTTTACTCTCTGGGTGTTATTATCCTTCTGTAACTTTCTGTTCACTGTGAATTCTTTAACTATTGATTTATTTCAGCACGACTCTGTTAATTCCCCAGAGAATGAACGAGACAGTGAAGATCTGCACTTTAACTGAACACACGGGGGCGCTATCGAGCAAAGGGCCCAGTCTCTTCTGGTTGTGTTTAAAGTGAAGTGGGTGAGTCTGGACCAGGCTGCTGTTCTGCTCTAAACTATTTATTTATTTGGCAGAGACAGTCTGACATTTTACTAAACGGACTCACAGCTGATGCTCAGAGCCTAAAGCTGCTGCTGGTTTCAGACTCCTGCCCCTGGTTTGTCTTTTCCACATTACAACATGTTATAGTCAAAACACATCAAACTGTCACTGGAAATACTGACACTTTGTACTTATTCAAGACGTTTGCTCTTTCACACAAACTATTCGCTCATTTTCTTTAGTTTTGAGCGTTGACTTAAACTAAAGATGCACAGTTTAAACTCAGAAATGCTCAGATTTTTTTTGGGTAGTGAGTTAGAGACATAAACCAGCTCAAATACGTCTAATCCAAACTGAAACAAAAAAAAATGACAGAAATAGGACAAATAGGTCACCTTTCTGGGCTCTGAAGGACACCGTACAGAACAGTTAATAAACATAATTAAAAACAGTTTATAGAACAAACTTCACACTGCAGGTTATAGAAACATCAGTGAGTTCATCACAGAGAGGCTTTATCTTTATTATTATTTTCATTGCTAGATGGAAATTTTGTATCTGAATCGAGTTTGAATTTTTTACAGGACGAGGTGACGATGTTTTAACCCTTTAATGTTCTGCTCAACCATTTGGTAGATCATATTTTGAGTCACTATATCTTATTGGGAAATGTGCTGAATTGAACTCAACCTGATTGGGTCATCTCTACAACTTCTTTGAAGTATGCTATGCATCATCCATCCATTAGAGGGCACTCTATTTTTTGACAGTAGGACTTTTCACTCATCTTGACTCTAGCAAGTTAAAAACAGAAAAAACACTTCTGACATGTGAACAACTTCTGGCTGCATTTTTAAAAGTAAATCAGTTTTTTCAACATATTACATGATCTAACACGTTACTTAACAGAATTATGTCACTTGATGCAACAGAAATTTTTTTTATAAGGGTCAAATAATTTTTTAAAAACATGCTTGACCAAACGGTTGAGATGTCACTCTATGGTAAAACTTGGCATGGCGTGACATCTCGACCATATGGTAACAGTTTGGAGAATTTATGCTAATTTCATTCAATTTTACTATTTTCAATGGAATAAAAGCACTTCTGTTTATGCATTGTTGTCAATATGTTACAATTACAGTGTTATTATACTGAAATTATTTAATATGTGTGATTTTTGTATTTAATTACAAAACATGCGAACATTTAGCTATAACGGTGCATGATTTCTTTTTTACCTTCCATTTATTTGTTTTAGAAACAAAATATGGATGCTAAATCATTTTATGGTTCAAGGCCACGGTCTTTTCTGGCCCTTGTACCAGAAGATCCTCAAGATTCTGAGGCTGATCTGAGTGATGATGATGACATAATAGGGGATCCAATTATCTGCCCAAACAAGTAGAGGTGATCGGCGACCTTGGATTTATGGAGGAAGAGGAGATGCCCTCTACAAGCACATCTGCTAAGAGGAGAGGAAAAAAGGGAAAACACCTTAAAAAAGTAATGAAAGAGCTGAATGAGGCCCCTGTATCACCCCCATGCACAAAGAAGAAAAAAATGGCTGAAAAGAAAGATGAAGAATCCAGGCGAATCTGGAAGCATGTAGATATTGACGAAGTCCAGGTTCCTGATTCAAGTTTTGCACTCCCAAATTCTGTCAAGACACCATTTCAATATTTGCTCTTCATTGATGAGATGATTCTACATATCGCTCATCAAACCAACCTGTACTCTGCCCATGAGCTGGGGGATTCAGTCAAAACTAACCCTTGTGAGATTGAGGATTTCCTGGCTATGCTACTTTTTATGGGAGTTTTCAACTTCCCGGCAATAGAAGATTACTGGCACCCTGCATCAGTTGATCGCTGATATCATGCCGAAGAGGAGATTCACACTGTTATGGCGCTACATTCACTTCAGTGATAATCAGCAGTGTGATGGCAGCCCTGACATATTTGACAAAATCCGGCCCCTTTTTGAGATGCTTCGTAAGCAATGTCTCCTTATCCCGCACACTTACAAGCACAGTGTGGACGAAGTCATGGTGTCTTATAAGGGCACAAGGGCTGGCACTCTCCGCCAATATGTTGCCAGTAAACCTCACAAGTGGGGCTTCAAAGTGTTCTGCCGTGCCAGTTCTTCTGGCATCATCCATGACTTACTGCTCTATCAAGGGCTGTCCACATTCTTCAATGTTGATCTAAGTGAGCAAGAGCAGGAGTTACCTCTAGGGAGCAAAGTGGTGACAACGTTATGCAAAACCATATCACAGCCACGGATGTCAGTTGTCTGTTGTCTGTGACATCTATTTCACTAGTTTCGACCTGGTCCTGAGCCTGCATGCAAATCTGGGAATTACATACATCAGCACAGTTCGCTCAAACCGCATCGGTGGAGCTCACCTTATAGAAGATAAAGAAAGAGCTGATGAAGAGAGGATGTGGCGCTCTTGATTACAAGTCCACTGAAGGTGTACTCGCAGTCAAATGGTATGATAACAAATGTGTCACTCTCCTCAGCGATGCCTGTGGGATCATGTGGGATCATCAAGTGTCCAATGGTGGAGCAAAGATGCAAAAACAAAGATTGCTGTCCAATGCCCATCACTCATTGCTGCCTATAATCAGCATATGGGTGGTGGATTGATCTTTCTGACATGCTGGTTCATCTGTGCAAGACCCCAGCCAAATCACGACGCTGGTACGTCCCCTGTTTGGATAAGTCCTTGACCTGTGCATTTCCAAATTCTCGGCTGTGTCTACAAGAGAGACTGACCTACTGAAGGAAAAACAATGCCTCTCAAAATGTTTCGCCTGGCTGTGGCCCACAGTTTGAAACAAGTCAACAAGACAGCACCTAGAGTTGGTCGGCCATCATCTGCTGGTCCACCACAAATGTCCTGTGAGAAGAAGCGCCTCCCTCCAAGACCCCCACAACCAGGCATACGCTACGACAACTATGGACATTGGCCACTTCACACTGACAACCGAGGACGGTGCAGCCTCTGCCCAAAGGTGTGTCAAGATGGAAATGTGAGAAGTGCAATGTTTTCCTATGTTTGATCGGAGAGAGGGAATGCTTTGTAGCGTATCATCAAAAATAATGTGCCGAGGGTTACCAATGGTTACCATTACTTTGTTTGAGAGATTTGTAATTTGTTCATTGCAAGAAAAGAAGTTCTTTGAAGATTTTATACAGCAGAGCTGAGAAGTTGGATACATCCTCAGGTGTCCTTTTTATTATTTTAAGAGAGGGGAAATACATAAATGCCCCATATGTTTTTGAAAGTTCAATTGTCACATAAGTGTTGGAATTTTATGCAGAAAATGGGAGCGAAGTTCGTTTGTTGGACTAAAATTTAGTTGACATGAATTGTTTTCTGGTATTTTTACATTTTCTACTTTCTTTTTTGTATTTGTAGGCATGAAATAATAATTTAATTGATAATATACATTTATAACTATGTAATAGATACTTTTACCATCAAATGCCACCTCAACCATTTGGTAGAGGCATATATTTTTTAAACTGGGGGGTCCATATATATATTTTTTATTTTTTCTTGTCATTAGTGACCCAATACCTTAAAAAGCGCAAAAAAATAATTTTTTCATTGTTTTTTTCTTGGAGTGAACATTAAAGGGTTAAACTACACAAAATCATCATCTGATCTCCAGACATAACCAGAGCAACAAGGTGGTTACTCCCATCCTCCTCCTCTCCTCTCCTCTCCTCCTCTCCTCCTCTTCTCTCCTTGAAACAGGTTAGTCCACATCTTTGACCCACGTGACAGGAAACAAAGATAAAAATCATCACAGTTCCCCTCCTCACCAAACCTGTTGAATTACGTTCCAGTTTGATCTGAAAACCTGAGGTGAAGGGTGTGGCCCAATAACTCTACTCGAGTTTGATTTTATAACTAGAGGGGCAGTAACTCTCCACTCCACAGACTTAATCATTCAAATAATATTCAAACAAAAGAGAGAAGAACATGAGTGATTTCTGAGGCTTTAAAGTTGTGTTTGTTCTTCTCTGGTGAAAGTGCATCACAAACGTGAAAAGCAGACAGACCTGTTGTGTGGATGTGCACAAAGAGCAGCTCACACACTCACCATCCACCTGAGACTTTCACTTTGACCAGAGCCCAGAGGAAAGCAGCGTCTGACGTTTGTCGTGAGTCTCACATTTAACATCTTTATATAGAAAACACATCTGACTTTATTTAATTATGAATCTAGATTTGTGTTTAGCTCTTTTAGTTTAATGAAATAGAGCAGCACTAATAACAATTTTAAAGAGTTAAATGTTGAATAAGACGAGTAATGAAAAACCAAAGCAGTCGTCCTTTTATAATTTATTCTGTTTCAGTGTAAATGTTTTAAATGTTTAAATGTTTTAAATGTGTAAATGTTTTAAATGTTTTAAATGTTTTTGTTGTTGCTGCAGTTTGACTTTGGTCCAGGTCAGTCCTCAAAAACAGATTCGGTCTCATTGTGTTTTTGTCCTGGTTAAATAAATGTTCATAAATAAATACATCGTGCTCCTTTAAAGGTTTTTCACGTCACAAATGGTTTTGTGACGTCGTCTTGTTGTACTTTATAGCTGCTCTTTATATTTGTGAGTTAAATTTCAGATGTATTTGTTTTCAGGTGATTAGACTGACGCCATGGCCAGTGCTGATGGTAAGACTATTACACACATGTGAACTATGTGACATTATCACAGAGCAACTGTTCAGGAATGTGCTTCCTCTCAGACAGAACAGACAGTGTCCTGGATCAGTTTTATCACAATTCTCCAAAAATAAAATCCACAAATGTGAATTAGTGACAATCTTCAAAATCCCACTGTATTTATCCAGCCGCCTCTGTCTCCTGATGTATTTATATTTCTGTGACATGTTTTTCTAATTGTTTCTCAGTTACTTACTGTGTTAAATATGTAGCTCAGGTGCTGTGCTGTACTGCCTCTGTCAGCAGCACAAAACTCCATCCAAAACACAGAGACAGTTTAGACATGAGGAAAACATTTTTTCAGAGACTTTAAACCCCATTTAGCAAATCAAAAGTTGTCATTCATTTTAAGTTGAATCATTCCAAATCTCATCATAACTATTGTGTCATTTGACACATTTTGTCTCTTGTGTAAGACGCATTTTAGAATGACCTGTACAAATGCCACATTTTGTATCTATGTCCAAACAGCAAGTGAAATAATTTAGACTTTTTGTGATGTAACAATCATTTTAACAGTGTTGTAGTGAACTTGTTGTGTAACTTGTCAAATGTGCGTTAACATCAGTGCTGCTCGTCCTCCATGAAAATGACTCTCTCCTTGTGATGTATGTGCATCATGTTGTGGAGAAAATCTTCTTCTCATATGTGTTTGTGTAAATGTATTTTATCTGTGTCAGACCCAGAGCAGACGACACGTGTGAACGTCCCATCCCACAGGAAACTCTACTGTTCTACCTGTCTAAGTGTAAAAGTTGATTAACTCATGACTGAAACAAAAGTCACTCTGCTTTTGTCATGTATGATGTTTGTCAGTGTGGTATAAAAACTCAGAGCTACAGGCTCTGAGGCAAAGACTCTGAGAGGGACTGAGGGGAGACTGTCCTGGGACGTCTGGAGGCTGCAGCTCTGTGTCCAGGACAAACCTGGGCCCCGTCCAAACCTGCTGTAACAAAGAATAAACCTTTTTGTATTTTTTATAAGTCTTTGCTTATTAGGATTATTATTCATCAGGATATATTTTCCACAGCTCTCCTCAGTGAAGGTGGAAACATGGACTTATCCTTTTGTGTTTTTCTTTACAGAAGATGGAAAATGTCATAAACGCAGAGACAGCTTTGGACTCCTGCCGCCAAACAGTAAGTTCAATCTCCACAGAACAAACATGATTTAAACATTTAGGACAAAAGCCTCAGACCTTCATGTGAGAGGAGATTTACTTGTGCTTTATCAAAATATATTTTGGTTCCAAAGTACTAAATATAAAACCTCAAACTTATTATGATAATTAATAAATAATTCAAATGCATCAACTTTAGTGTTTTGGACACAGCAGAACAAATAAATAAAATAACCTCCTGCCCAGTGTAGTTCACAACTACAGTGAGTTTGTTTATTTCTTTCCAGTGTCTGAGCTGAGCCTGGTTCTTCTGGGGAACGACTGGAGTCTGAGGATCTTAGTGAGAGATCTCCGTTTGGGAAACAAGGAGTTTGATCTGTTCACTCAACATGATGAATGTGTAATACTCAGTGGAACATTCCAGGACAAACCAGTGAGTGTGATCTACACTCCAGACCAGCTGCTCTCCACCACCTCACAACAAGAACTCCAACAGTTTATAAAAGACATTAAAGATCTGAGTCCCCCTGGTCCTCATGTGTTCCTGCTGGTTCTACAGCCTGAAGACTTCACTGAGGAACACAAAAGCAGACTACAGTCAGTCCTGGAGAGACTCAGTGATCAGGCCTTCAACCGTTCACTGGTGCTGATGTCCAGCCCACGAGCAGAGACACAATGGTTCAAGGAGAAATACATGAGACAGACACATATAAGGGACATGATCATCAGATGTAGAGACAGATATATGTGGATGGATCACACTGATCTATATCAACATGATGTGGATCTGAAAAAAATTAAACATAAAGAGCTGTTCTCAAGAATCTGTGACATGTTGAAAGAGAACAGAGGAGATCATCTGAGCCCTGACTCCTCTGAGGAGGCAGACTCAGGTCTGACTTTGGCCTTTGGTACAAAAGAGAAACTCTCTCTGAACCTGGTTCTTTTTGGGAGGAGTGGAGCAGGGAAGACCTCAGCAGCTGAGTCCATTTTAGGGCGAGCAGAGCTCCCTGCAGCGAGCAGCCCAGGGCAGTGTGTTAAACATGAGGGAGAGGTGTGTGGGCGTTGGGTGTCTCTGGTGGAGCTGCCGGCTCTGTCTGGAAAACCTCTGGAGGCAGTGATGCAGCAGTGCCTCCGCTGCATCTCCCTCTGTGCTCCTGAGGGCGTCTACGCCTTCATCCTGGTTCTACCGCAGGGTCCCCTCACCGACGAAGACAAGGAGGAGCTAAAGACCATCCAGGACTCACTCAGCTCACGAGTCCTTCTCTTCACTATGATTCTGTTCACTGTGGACTCAGAGCCCACTGCTTCAGCTGAGCTTCAGTTTGACAAAGGAGACAGAGACATCCAGGAGCTGAGTCAGATCTGTGGAGGAGGATGTCTTATATTCAACCCCAGGGACCAGCAGCAGGTCTCTGAGCTGCTGGAGTCTGTAGAGACTTTAAGGGTCAAGAATGAAGCTCACAGCTTCACCACAGAGACACTGGTACAAGGTCAGAGAGAGAAGATCTGTGCTCTGCAGAAGGAACAACAGGAGAGAAGTAAGTTTATGATTCAAGTGATAATGATGATAATGTGGTTAAAATGTTTTAATTTGATGTATTGCCACGAGCAACTATGTGACGATACAGATGCAAGTGTGATTTATTTACGTATTATTATGTTTTTAGGTGATCTGAGGATTATTTTGATCGGAAAAACAGGCACCGGAAAGAGCTCCTCAGGAAACACCATCCTCGGGAGAGAAGAGTTTTACACTAAACTGAGTCAAAGATCAGTCACCAGAGTCTGTCAGAAAGCCGAGTCTGAGATAGACGGACGCCGTGTTTCTGTGGTGGACACTCCAGGTCTGTTTGACACGACCACGTCAGGTGAAGAGGGAAATGAGGAAAGATTCAGATGCATCAGTCTGCTGGCTCCAGGACCACACGTCTTTCTGTTGGTGCTACAGATCGGACGATTCACACCTGAAGAAAAAGAGACACTAGAACTTATAAAAAATGGATTTGGGAAAGAAGTCGACAGGTTCATGATTGTTCTTCTGACTCATGGAGACAAACTGGAGAATGACAACGTGACAGTTGAAGATTACATAGAAAATGAATGTGATGCAACTTTTAAGGAGCTGATTTCAAACTGTGGAAACAGGTTCCATGTGTTTAATAACAGGAAAAAGGACGACCGCTCTCAGGTGAAAGAGCTGATGAAGAAGATCAACGCCCTGGTGAAGGAGAACGGAGGAGACTGTTACACCAAAGACATGTTACTACAGGCTGAGGTCGACATGAACAGAGAGATTCACAAAATACTGAAAGAGAAAGACAGAGAACGAGAAGAGATGGAGAGAAAATATAAAGAAGAAATAAATGAAATGACAATGAAACTGAAAATATATGAAGAACAAGTAGAGCAGAGCAAAAGACAAATGGAAGATGAGAGAAAGAAATGGAAAAATGAAAAGAGAAATTTGGAAATTATGTTTTTTGAAAGACATGAAAAGCAAATACGAAAAATTAAGACGGCATATGAAGAGATGGTGAGAAAACAAGCAGAAGAATTGAATGTAATCAAAAAAATGTTTCAAGCAAAAAGAGTGGTAGAGCAGAAAGTGGAAGAGACAAAGAGAAAAAAGGAGCAACAAAGACAAGAGAGAAAGAAAGAACAGATCGATGAAATGTGCAGACTCAGCTGAGAACGAGGATGGACTCAGAGCTCCTGATTTCTCCTGTTTTCAAACCATGACACAAAGAGTTGAGTTTGAACCATTAGACACGACTTCAGCTTGTGTTCAGCTCTCAGCGACCCTCCACATCTGACTCGTCACCTGCAGGAGTTTAAGTTTTAAACATGTTTGAAGTAAAGTGAGACAGACACCAACACAGAAGTTTTTGTTCCTGCCAATCGTCTGTCAGTGAAAACATCTTTTGGACCAGTTCAGACTTTGGAGGAGAATTTTTGTGTTAAATTGCAGCATATTTATGTGCAGGAAATTAATGATGAAAGATATTTTTAAATTGTGATCAATTCATATGACGGAAAAATTGTGTATTTGTGTTTCTTTTTTATATTTATTCATTTAACTGTTTAAAGTGTAAAATTGTTCTTAGCAGCACTCTTCTTGTTTCATTTTACATTCTGATAGTTAAATGTTTCTTTTAGTTTGTTTAGTCTGATCATGTTCACTGTGCATTAGATTAATTTTGCAGAAAGACAAAATATATTCACAAACTTTTCAGTATCAGACTTGTGTGTTCTACTGTAGGAGTCAGAATGTAAAAAATAAAATGGATGTAATAAAACAAGGATAAAGCATGATACACATGTTTATTTCATTATTATGTGGTGTTAAATCTAACACTCTTATTGACTCAGTTGGAAATAAAAAATAAAAATAAATATAAAACTTTACTTCCTCATGACTCAAGGATTGTTCATTCTCTCAGATCAAAACACAGAAGAAATCAGTGACAAAATGTTCATTTGTTGCTTCTATTTCGGCCCAAACACATTTTGTTGATTTATTGCAGAGTAATAAATGAAACATGTTTCATTTATTTGGCTCTTTGGTGATTTTTGTCAAACATGAATAACATTTATACATAAAACAGTTAGAAAAGTGAGTTTTTCATGTATGTGCAGGTCTGGAGGTTTAAAGAAACATGTCTGATATTGTGCTGCTACTAACTTGTATTTTGTTGTTTTCTATGACACTTTTCTAAATTCTCATGGACCAGCACCAAAGAACATCTCCCACATGTTAGTGCCACATGAACCATCTCGCACTTTAAGGACTTCAGGGACCGACCTCCTGCTGCTGCCCAGAGTCAGGACTAAACATGGAGAATCAGTGTTTCAGTTTTGTGCAGCTAAAACCTGGAACAATCTGAAGATGTGACACAGGCCTCGACTTTGACAGTGTTTAAATCCAGGCTCCAAACGGATCTATTTATCTGTGCATATGACTGAAAGGTTTTTATCCTGCCTCTTCTCCTTTAATGTTATGATTATTTGTGATTATTTATGTTTTCATTTTCAGTTGTATTGTGATTTTAATGTATTTTTTATTCTGTAAAACACTTTGAATTACCTTGTGTAAGAATTGTGCTGTACAAATAAACTTTCCTTGCCACCTCTGCTCTGCTCCTGCTTCTTCCTCCAGATTGTGAGTTTAAATGATTCCCCTCATACAACTTTAAGCAAGACAAGTTTATTTGTATAGCACAGGTCGTAGATAAATAAGAAACATGTTAAAATCACAATACAACAAATCAAAACATAAATAATCACAAATAATCATCATAAAACGAACATTAAAGGAGAAGAGGCAGAATAAAAACCTTTCACTCATGCACAGATAAACAGAACTGTTTGGAGCCTGGATTTAAACATTGTCAAAGTCAAGGTCTGTCTCACATCTTCAGGAAGAATGTTCCAGGTTTTAGCTGCAGAAAACTGAAACTGATTCTCCATGTTTAGTCCTGATTTAGTCCTGGTTTAGTCCTCAGTGTGACATGGTTCATGTGGCTCTAACATGTGGGAGATGTTCTTTGGTGCTGGTCCATGGAGAGACTTGTTCACAAGCAGAGCTGCTTTAAAGTCTATTCTCGGAGCCACAGGAGCCAGAGACCTGAGCACAGGACACGTGTGAAGTACTTCCTGGTTCTAGTCAGGACCCGAGCAGCAGTTCTGGATGTACTGTTCTGTCTTAAGGCTCGTTTGGAGAGGCCAGTGAGCAGGACGTTACAGTCGTCTAACCTCCTGGAGACAAATGCAGGATAAGTCTCTCTAAGTCTGGCTTTGACAGTTTACCTTTGCAATGTGTTTTAGATGGTAAAAAGCTACAGATGTTATTGATT
Organism: Periophthalmus modestus; assembly: GCA_019594935.1. Classification (NCBI taxonomy): domain Eukaryota; kingdom Metazoa; phylum Chordata; class Actinopteri; order Gobiiformes; family Gobiidae; genus Periophthalmus; species Periophthalmus modestus. The sequence continues at coordinate 31,264,920 of JAIEZT010000012.1, read as the reverse complement.
TGATCTGAGTCCATTATTACCCCTAAATTTCTAGCCTGATTTGAAGGGAGAGAGACTACTCCCTGTTTTCTAGATAGGACTTGAACCAGTTGAGTGCTGTACCAGAGATGTCCTCCCAGTCCTCTAGTCTCTGTAAGAGGATCCATGATCCACAGCCGCAACCGCAGTTTTCAAAGCTCTTGGGAATGTTCCAGATTGAAGTGACATATTAATTATGCAAACAAGTGGTGACAGCAAACTGAGCACAGACTTTAGAAATTTAGTGGGTAACACATCGAGGCAGCATGTAGATGAACTCAGACTGGTGACGATCTCTTGGACAGTTTTGTCAGTTACAGCTGCAAAGTGAGTCAGCTGTAAGTGTCTAGGTGGCTGCAGGGATGTTGTTTGCATTTTGGAATTGATGCATTTTTAATGCATTAAAACTTGTCATTAAAGAATACTGCAAACTCATTTCACTTAGATGTTAGTTCTGCTTCCTGCTTCTGAAGAGTGCAGACGCAAATCTTGCTTGCTCCTGCTGCTTCCTTCTTTACTTTGTTTTTTAATCATTTTACCTCTTCCAGTGCTGGGAGATTTGTTTAGCTATGATCTTCTTTTAAGTAAACCAAGACTTTTAAACCATTTTTACATTTTTTAACAAAATTTTTGACGAGCCAGCGACATGTTTGGGGGAAGAAACCAAAGGAATTCTTTCTGCGAACGCTGTTGGAACTATCAACAACAAATTAATGAGCTACAAGCACGGATATTTATTTTAGAATCTGAAAAAGGACTTCACCGGACGCTCCCTATGACTTCCAGTGGTAAGCAGCCCACCGTTACTTTCAGAGAAGAGGGTGAAAAAAACTGCTACTTTCAACTTAAACCTGAGTGATACAGTGTCTTTTCCAAAAACTTTGTAAAGACAAGAATGCTAAGCCAACGCAACAAGTGATAAAAGACAAAGCTAATATAGTTACATCACCTAAAATACAGCTTACAAACAGATTTCTGCCACTGTCACAGACTGATGTTGATGTTAATATACAAACAGAAAATGGATTTTTGTCACAAAACAAGAGCAATGAAGTTGGCAAAAGAGCGCTGGCAGACATGCGATCTGTGCCAAACGTCAAGGTCAGAGATACGCTGCTGCTAGGAGATGGTGCTATCAGAGATGTGACTCACAGTGGAATCCAAACATGCTCATATCCCAGTCACACACTGTCTCTGAGATTACAAAAACTCCTCCCCAAAAGTTTTGTCAACACACCGAGGAATTAAACAGCTGATTGTGCACGTGGGTGCAGTTGACACCGGAATGAATCAGACTGAAATCTTGAAAAAGAATTTCATTGAATTATTTGAGGAGCTTGATAAAGTGGAGGTTAAGACATTCATCAGTGGACCTCTTCCCAGCATAGACAGAAGGAAGATGAACAAATTCACAAGGCTGCTTCAGCTGAACACATGGCTGTTCAACACGTGTGCGATCAGAGGACTGCACTACATTGAGAACTTTGATCTGTTCTGGAAACGAGGAGGACCTGTTCAAGGGAAATGGCCCGCACCTGAGCAGAGGTGGAGTGAGAGTGCTGACGGATAACCTCCTCCACGCTCTGAGGCACCGGCCTGGACAGGGTCCTGGGCCAGTGAGAGAAAAGCGGAATGAGAGAAGCATTCCTGCTGCGCCAGCCAGAGACAAAGCCAATGTGTCAGTACTACCAGCAGCACCACCACTACCACAACCTCCCCCCCCAGTGAAGGAGGTACCACCAGCAGCACAACCACCTCCCCCAGTGAAGGAGTCACCACCAGCAGCACAACCACCTCCCCCAGCGAAGGAGTCACCACCAGCTCCACGACCATCTCCCCCAGCGAGGGATTCAGCAGCACCACCACCTCCCCTAGAGAACAAGTCAGCAGCAGCACCACCACCCTCCCAAGTGAAAGATCCATCTCCAGCGTCACTTCCCCCAGGCCCCTCGTCACAGGCCTTGAACCTGTCTGTGACAGCCCCAACAGAGGTTTCAGTCCCAGCAGCACCCACATCACCTCCTCTGCCCACAGACCAGCCCTGGGTCCCCTTTGCTACATCTACTCCCTCTAGGGACTCCTCACTCTCCTTTTCCTCCCCACCTTCACCCATGGCCCTTCCCAACCATCTAGAAAGCCTCATCAGATCAGGAATTAAGATGACTCCCCTCACTCCCCTCACTCCCAATATAGTGCAGTCAAGAGTTATGAACTCTTCCCTGTACCCACCTATCCCCCCTCGTCTTTCACCTGGTTCCTCACCCAAACTCCCCCCTGCCCCACCTCCTCGGCCTTCTCGGCCCCCACCTGGTCCCTCACCCAAACTTCCTCCTGCTCACCCCTCCCTGCCCTCCCCCAGAGCTTTTATCACCAAGAGCTAGGACACACAGGGCCTCTGCTGTTCCAGGACTTTCAGTCATGATAAAGATAATATCATGCTGAGGCCCTGTGATGGAGCTATATCTGCAGTCACACCACGTAGACTGATTAACAGAAGGACAGTTAGACTGTCCAATCAGAGAAATTTAGTTCCCATTCCCTGTAAGAAGATAACATACAGCCTTACTGAAACTAATCTGAAACTTGCTGTGCTCAATGTCAGATCTTTATGTAACAAGTCATTTTTAATTAATGATTTTATTTCTTCTTTTAATCTTGACTTTATGTTTTTAACCGAAACATGGCTTGACAAAAACACAGGTAATGCAATTCTAGTGGAATCAACTCCACCCCCAACTTCAAATTTGAATCTGAAACACGAGTAAAAACAAAAGGGTGGAGGGGTGTGTGCATTTTTCAGAGATAACTTAATTACTCATAGATTGTCATTTGGGGTATTTTCATCTTTTGAGTATATTTCCTTTAAATGGAGTTAAAACAAACACCCTCCATAGTCTACTTAGTCATATACAAACCTCCTCAGCACTGTCAAAGTTTTATTGATGATTTTACTGAGATGTTTTCAGTCATATGCACAGACTTTGATGGTTTAGTCATTACAGGTGATTTTAATGAACATGTGGATAATATGTTTGATAGAAATGCTAAAGAGCTCTGCTCTGTCCTTGAAACTTTTGGTCTGACTCATGTCAGGAGCCCACCCACAACAGAGGACACACTCTGGACCTGCTCATCACAAAAGGAGTAAATATATCAAATGTCAACGTGGTGGATGTTGCTCTGTCTGATCATTTCTGTGTCTTTTTTGACCTGTCTGTTATTCCCAAACCAGCGCGGCTGGTCCTGCAGTTGTTCGAAGGAGACACATAAATGATAAAACAGGTGAACTGTTCATGGAAATGATTCACTTTGAAAATGCCTTATGTTCTAATGTTGATGATTTGCTGAACTCTGTGACGTCGAGTGTTTTGAATGTTCTGGACACCATTGCCCCGATGAAGGTTAAAATGGTTAAAGATAAGCAGAAAGCGCCATGGAGGAATGATGACTCGGTCAGGGCACAGAAAGGGAGTGCCGGAGGCCGAGCGGGAATGGCGCAAGTCAAAGCTCCAGGTTCATTATGATGAGATTTACAGAGAAAAGATGCACATGTACAACCACACTTTATGTAGAACAAGGCAGAGGTATTTTTCTGACATTATTGGAAGTTGCAGTAACAACTCTCGTGTCCTGTTTGCAACAGTAAACAGATTAACAAACCCTCCAGCCTCGCTGCCGTTAGAACTAATTTCCATATCCAAGTGCAATGAGTTTGCAGTATTCTTTAATGACAAGGTTCAGGCCATTAAAAATGCATCAATCCCACAAAGCAAATAACATCCCTGCAGCCACCTAGACACTTAGAGCTGACTCACTTTGCACCTGTAACTGACAAAACTGTTCAAGAGATCGTCACCAGTCTGAGTTCATCTACATGCTGCCTCGATGTGTTACCCACTAAATTTCTAAAGTCTGTGCTCAACAGTTTGCTGTCACCAGTCGCTTTGTATAGTTAATATGTCACTTCAATCTGGAACATTCCCAAGAGCTTTGAAAACTGCAGTTATCAAGCCTCTCCTAAAGAAGAGCAGTCTTGATGCCACAATATTGAACAATTACCGACCAATCTCTAATCTGCCGTTTTAGGCAAAGTCCTTGAAAAAGTTGTTTACCAACAGCTTATTAACTTCCTCCAAATTAACAACTCTTTCGATACTTTCCAGTCGGGTTTTAGACCCCACCACAGCACTGAGACTGCTCTTATCAAGGTGACAAATGACATCCGCCTGAACACTGATGCAGGCAAAGTCTCAGTCTTGATCCTGTTAGATCTGAGTGTGCTTTTGACACTGTGGATCATGGAATCCTCTTACAGAGACTAGAGGACTGGGTGGGCATCTCTGGTACAGCACTAAACTGGTTCAAGTCCTATCTAGAAAACAGGGAGTTCTTTGTTGAAATTGGAAAATGTGTCTCAGATAAAATGTCCCTGAGCTGTGGGGTGCCCCAGGGGTCAATTTGGGGACCCCTGCTGTTCAATCTGTACATGCTGCCGCTAGGTCAGTTAATACGCAGCAACAATGTGTCTTACCACAACTATGCAGATGACACTCAGATCTATGTCACACTGGCAGCAGGTGAATATGGACCAGTGGATTCACTCTGCCACTGCATCCAACAGATCAGTGAGTGGATGCAAAACAACTTTCTTCAGCTAAACTCAGACAAGACTGAAGTCATAGTCTTCGGCCCACAGAAACATAGAGAAAGTGTCAGCAGTCACCTCCAGTCTCTTTCTCTAAAACCTTCAAATCGGGCTAGAAATTTAGGGGTAATAATGGATTCAGACTTGAACTTTAACAGCCACATCAAATCAATAACATCTGCAGCTTTTTACCATCTAAAAAACATTGCAAAAATCAAAGGTATACTGTCAAAACCCAGACTTAGAGAGACTTATCCATGCATTGTCTCCAGTAGGTTAGACTACTGTAACGGCCTGCTCACTGGCCTCTCCAAACGGGCCTTAAGACAGCTGCAGTACATCCAGAACGCTGCTGCTCGGGTCCTGACCAGAACCAGGAAGTACGAGCACATAAGTCCTGTGCTCAGGTCTCTGCACTGGCTTCCTGTAGCTCAAAGAATAGACTTTAAAGCAGCTCTGCTTGTGTACAAGTCTATTCATGGCTTAGGTCCAAAGTACATCTCTGACATGTTAGTGCCATATGAACCATCTCGCACTCTGAGGACTTCAGGGACCGGCCTCCTGCTGGTGCCCAGAGTCAGGACTAAACATGGGGAATCAGCGTTTCAGTTTTATGCAGCTAAAACCTGGAACAGTCTTCCTGAAGATGTGAGACAGGCCTCGACTTTGACAATGTTTAAATCAAGGGTCAAAACGGTTCTGTTTATCTGTGCATATGACTGAGAGGGTCTTATTTATTTTTTATTCTGCACTCTTTGTTTTAATGTTTTAATGTCAATTTTATGGTGATTATTCATGTTTGATTTGTGTGATTTTAATGTTTTTCTTATTCTGTAAAGCACTTTGAATTACCTTGTGTACGAATTGTGCTATACAAATAAACTTGCCTTGCCTTGCCTTGCCTTCTAATGGCAGCTGGGGGGACGAATATAGCATTTTCAAAACAATTAAAGGAATAAAGGTGATATAAATGTTATGTGTTACAGTTTATACCCCATAGAAGTAACATACTCCCTCTTTAATACCCCATAGAAGTAAAATACCCCATAAAAGTAAAATAACCCCTTTTAATGTCCCGTAGGAATAAAATACCCCCTGTTTAACACCTCATAGAAGTCAAATACCCCCTTATTAATCAATTCCCCATAGAAATAAATGCCTCCTCTTAATACCTCATAGAAGTCAAATACAAATTTTTAACTAAGCTGTACTTTTCTCCTAAATGTGTTGCAGGATAATGGAGAACTACGACAAACTGAAGTCTCGTATCTCTGAGATCGTGGACAGTAAGCGCCACCTAGAGGTCGACCTGAAGAAGCAGGCGGCGGATTACAGAGAGATCGACAAAAAAAGATGAAAGCATCAAACCAGATCTGATCCAGCTGAGGAAGACCAGAGACCAGTACCTCATGTGAGTCCCATTTTAAACAGACCAGTGCCTCATGTCAGTCCCACTTTAAACAGACCAGTACCTCATGTGAGTCCAACTTTAAACAGACCAGTACCTCATGTGAGTCCCACTTTAAACAGACCAGTGCCTCATGTGAGTCCCACTTTAAAGAGACCGGTACCTCATGTGAGTCCCACTTTAAACAGACCAGTACCTCATGTGAGTCCCACTTTAAACAGACCAGTACCTCATGTGAGTCCCACTTTAAAGAGACCGGTACTTCATGTGAGTCCCACTTTAAACAGACCAGTACCTCATGTGAGTCCCACTTTAAAGAGACCGGTACCTCATGTGAGTCCCACTTTAAACAGACCAATACCTCATGTGAGTCCCACTTTAAACAGGCCGGTACCTCATGTGAGTCCCACTTTAAAGAGACCGGTACCTCATGTGAGTCCCACTTTAAACAGACCAGTAGCTCATGTGAGTCCCACTTTAAAGAGACCAGTACCTCATGTGAGTCCCACTTTAAACAGACCGGTACCTCATGTGAGTCCCACTTTAAAGAGACCTGTATATCATGTGAGTCCCTCTTTAAACAGACCGGTACCTCATGTGAGTCCCACTTTAAACAGACCGGTACCTCATGTGAGTCCCACTTTAAACAGACCGGTACCCCATGTGAGTCCCCCATTAAACAGACCGGTACCTCATGTGAGTCCCACTTTAAACAGACCGGTACCTCATGTGAGTCCCACTTTAAACAGACCGGTACCTCATGTGAGTCCCACTTTAAACAGACCGGTACCCCATGTGAGTCCCCCATTAAACAGACCGGTACCTCATGTGAGTCCCACTTTAAACAGACCGGTACCTCATGTGAGTCCCACTTTAAACAGACCGGTACCTCATGTGAGTCCCACTTTGAAAAGACCAGTACCTCATGTGACTCTCACTTTGAAAAGACCAGTACCTCATGTGAGTCCCACTTTAAACAGACCGGTACCTCATGTGAGTCCCACTTTAAACAGACCGGTACCTCATGTGAGTCCCACTTTAAACAGACCGGTACCTCATGTGAGTCCCACTTTAAACAGACCGGTACCTCATGTGAGTCCCACTTTAAAGGAAAGGGATATAATATGCAGTACATTTTTTTAACAGTAGGGGCGCTCCACTGCCGTTTGGACTGAAGTGGAGTTTTTAAACCAAAGGCAGTTACAGTGAGCTGCCACACGGGGGACCCAAACACTACTTGTTACCTCCTCAATCATCTTATTACAGTCAAGTCAAACCTCATTTTTTTAACTCAGCTCCTCCTGGATTCAGTGAATTCTGGATTTGCTTTTACAGATGATCGTTTTAAACTAAGAGAAAATAATATTGGAATGTTTAACTTTTTGGGCAAAAGAAAGTATAAATATCTGCCGTTGTAGCACCAGCCTAATGTGAACTCAAGTTACTAAAGAGTAGAGTGGAGACATTTAAAAGCCCAAGACCTCCAGAACTGTTCAGTCTGAGCAGCAGCTTCATTTTACTCTGTGTTTTCCATTAATACAGCAGCCCCTCATAGTCTACGGGACTTTTCTGGTTCGAGAGAGCTCCAAACCCGGCCGCTACGCCTTTTACACTTTGAACAGAAGCAATGCGTCTATAAAAGTATCTGGCCTTGTACCACCAGATCTAAAACAGAGCTAAAATGGGGCTACAGCATGATTTTAATAGTTCTAAACAAGATCAAACCCAAATTAGACGACAAATAGAAAAGAGATGACTGTAAATGAAACACAAACTGCAGAGGACCTCCCGTACCACCAGGGGCAGCACATGGTCAAAAGTTAGACATGCACCACAGTCTGTGAATCTCTGCAGCGTTAATGTTTGAGCCAGTATTCTGTCTCATTCTCTGGTATAAGTCAAATCCACACATGTTTTTCCCTTGAGGCTTTTGTCAGTGCCATTCTCCCTCTGTATTTATCCAAACACACCACAGACTGAGATGGGGGCAGGTCAAATGTTAATCTGCCCTCCCAAACACTACAGGGATACAAGGGGATGGGAGGGCATCTGACACACAGGGATACTGACGCTGAGAGGGCATCTGACTTACTGGTTCCTCTCTCTCTCCTCAGGGTGGATGAGGTGAAGCACTGCGTCATAAACAAAACGAGCAGCGGTTTTGGTTTCGCGGAGCCGTATAATCTTTACTCGTCTCTCAAAGAGCTGGTCCTTCACTATCAGCACACGTCTCTGGTCCAACACAACGACTCGCTCAATGTCACTCTGGCTTTCCCCGTGTACAGCCAACAGCGCCGGTGACCCCCACGCCCAGACACGCCCAAATATGGACTGAACACGCCCAAATATGGAGAGAACACCCCCAAATATGGACAGAACACGCCCAAATATGGACAGAACACGCCCAAATATGGACTGAACACGCCCAAATATGGAGAGAACACGCCTAAATATGGACAGAACATGCCCAAATATGGACAGAACATGCCCAAATATGGACAGAACATGCCCAAATATGGAGAAAACTCGCCGAAATATGGACAGAAAATAGCCAAATATGGAGAAAACACGCCCATATATGGACAAAACATGACCCAATATGGACAAGTCGGGTGACCCACACGCCCAGATATATGGACTTTCCTATATATACGCTAATATGGAGAAAACACACCTATATATGGACAAATCAGGTGACCCCAACGCTCACACACGCCCAAATATGGATGGAATACTCCCTGAACTAGACAATTCAGGGCCAAATATGGAGAAGCCGGGGCCATATTTTGATTGAACAACATATGGATGAAATTCACCCAAATATGGACAAAGGAAGCTTACAATTTACAATTAGATTTCACAACTCGCTGATCAATAAAACCACTTCACAAATAAAGTGAACAGGCCGATTACACAGGTCGCCCCTTTAATGGTCCAATACAATATTTTGAATCTACTTTAAACGCACTGATGTTTAAGATGATGTGTAGTAACGGCAGTGAAGGCTTAAAACCACCTGATGACATCACAAGGTGTAACAGAGTTCTGAGTTGTGCAGAGGGACTCATTCTAATCACTGAAGCATGTGTGAATGAAACAGAACACAACTCCAGGGATGTTTTTGAGGAGACACATGAACAGCTCAAAGGTTAAAGTAAAGGCAGATTTAAAAGGAGACATGAACCACTATGGCCATTGATTTGGACAACTTTAAACTGTATAACTCTTTGTCTTAAGCAGATTGAAGACTCGTGAATATTATCTAAAACAGACTGCCAAGCATTTTCAGAGAGTTTTATATCCAGTTCCTCTTCCCGTTTCAACACGAGACAGAGGCTCTATATTATATGAGTTGAGAGCAGCGTAGACTTTTCCTTTAGAGTGTGGGTTTAAGACAGAAATATTTCCAAGAAGAGAGTTCGGGGCCTTGAGGGGAAATAGTTAAATGAGGTAGACACAAAGCTACAAAGTTGAAGATACCTGAAGAAATGAGAGTCAGGGATATGGTACTTTGTTTTCAATCTTTCAAATGAGGTAAAAAGACCTTCAATAAACAGGTTCCTCAGTGTCCCCAGACCATACATAGCCCAGAGTGTAAAAGAGTCGTCAATAACAGAGGAAACATGTGCTTCTTCACAGTTGCGGCATATGTTGACATTTAAAAAAAACAACAAAATTCTTCCTAAATTTTGCCCAGATTTTAAATTAAATCACAATTCACATTTGACAAAATTTAAAATGATTCTTTGTACATGAGGGAATGTTTTTGTCCACTGCCCAAAACAGAAATAACGTCACAATAAAACATCCCTAAAGGACAAATATTTATGTAAATGATGAGATATGATTCATTTCAGATCAAAAAGTCCATCTGCCTCTCTTCTCTCCTCCTTCCACCTGACCCTGGGCCGTTTCATTACTTTAGATTTCTTTATCCATGTTTCCCCTGGTGAAGCTGAAGTATTTATATTGTACTTGAAGGTCTTAACTCTCTGGATGTTATTATCCTTCTGTGACTTTCTGTTCACTGTGAATTCTTTAACTATTGATTTATTTCAGCACGACTCTGTTAATTCCCCAGAGAATGAACGAGACAGTGAAGATCTGCACTTTAACTGAACACACGGGGGCGCTATCGAGCAAGGGGCCCAGTCTCTTCTGGTTGTGTTTGAAGTGAAGTGGGTGAGTCTGGACCAGGCTGCTGTTCTGCTCTAAACTATTTATTTATTTGGCAGAGACAGTCTGACATTTTACTAAACCGAGCTCACAGCTGATGCTCAGAGCCTAAAGCTGCTGCTGGTTTCAGACTCCTGCCCCTGGTTTGTCTTTTCCACATTACAACATATTAAAGTCCAAACACATCAAACTGTCACTGGAAATACTGAGAGTTTTACTTATTCAAGTTCCTTCAGACGTTCGCTCTTTCACACAAACGACTTGAACTAAAGGTGCACGGTTTGACCTCAGAAATGCTCATCATTTTAGTTGGTAGTGACATAAACCACCTCAAATCTGTCTAATCCAAACTAAAACTAGTATCAAAAATAATCACAAAAATAGGACAAAGTGTAATCTGAACAGTGTTAGAATGATCTCTCTTTGTCATCAATGGTTTAATATCACACAGAAATGTTAATAATAAATAATAATAATGTCTTTTATTCCAAGGCACATTTCTGGGCTCTGAAGGACACCGTACAGAACAGTTAATAAACACACAATAAAAAATAGTTTATACAACTCGGGTTTTATTTTATTTATCAAAAATCAAACACTGCGATTATGAAGTGATGGTACTATCTGATCACAGCCTGGTTTCTCTCCAGATAGAGATGGAACGCAGTGTGACAAACAAAGGGGGCGATTCAGTAATACTCGTCTATCAAATAGTAAAGTAAAAGAAGAAATTCAAAAACAAATACCTTATTTCTCGAGATAATTGATAATTCTGGCGTGACAAGGTCCATACATTCAAGGTTTATTCGAGAGGCCAGATTATTTCACTAAGTATTCTTCAAAATGGACAATGAAGGGAGAGGGAGTCAAAACTAACCCAATCTTTTGGAGGTTGACAGGGTATATGCCAACTCTCACTTACCAGATTTTTACAACAAAAAACTGTCTTTACAAACTAAAGTTAAAAAACTACAAAATTGCTGACACAACTTAAACATAAATATTACGAACATGGGGAGAAGACGGGTAGATTGTTAGCCCAACAAATCAAAGAGGAAGCTGCATCAAGACTAAAAACAGAAATACGAGCAGATACAGGGCAGAGGACCACAGATCCCAGAGTAATCAACGATACATTTAAAGCATTTTATTCCAAACTGTATTCTTAAGAATCTAAACACAACCGAGACAAATTCTTTGATAACATTCAAATACCCACCATATGTTTGGAGGACAAACAACTATTAGAAGAATCTATTACAAGTGAAGAAATAAAACAGACAATTAACGGTATGAAGACCTCAAAAAGCCCCGGCCCTGACGGGTACAGGGCAGAGTTTTACAAGGCGTTCAGTGAGCAGCTTACTCCACTTCTATTAAATGTTTATAACGAGGCATTATCAACAGGTCTCCTGCCACCCACGCTATATGACGCAAAATATTACTCTAATTCTTAAAGAGGGAAAAGACCCGACTGAACCAGGGACTTACAGACCCATTAGCCTTTTAAATGTAGACAACAAAATACTAGCAAAAATTTTTTAGCTAGGTGTTTGAAACTAGTTCTCCCAACTGTTGTGTCTCCTGATCAGTCGGGATTTATTAAAGATAGACAATTGTTCTTCAACATTAGACGCTTGTTCAATATTATCTATACCCGCAGCCCGAAGGATCAAAAATTGGAGATCTTACTCTCATTGGACACTGAGAAGGCCTTTGACAGGGTCGAGTGGGATTTCCGCTTCTCGGCCCTGTCAAGGTTTAGTTTTGGCCCTAGATACATTTCTTTGATAAAACTGCTTTATGCTCGGCCAAAAGCATCAATATAAACAAATAATATTAGCTTAAACTTGTTGTCACTCCATCGTTCAACAAGACAGGGCTGCCCCCTGTCATCCCTCTTATTCGCACTGGTTATAGAACCTTTAGCCATAACACTGCACAGCAGGTTATAGAGGGATTCTGAGAGGAGGTACAGAGCACAAAGTGTCACTGTATGCAGACGATCTGCTTTTATATGTCACAGACCCGTCAGTCTCTCTGCCACTGATTATGTGATCATACTGTCTGATTTTGGGAAAGTGTCTGGATACAAAATCAATACATCAACATCTATATTATTGGCTCCGAAGCTAAAGACTTAAAATCATTGACCTCTTGTCCCTTTACTATCTTAAATACCTTTCAATATTTGGGAATAAACTTTACGAAAGAAATGTCAAGCCTCTTCAAGCTAAATTTTGAGAGTCTCTATCAACAAACGGATCAGCAGCTTAAAAAGACTAAACAACCTTCAGATTTTACTGGCTGGTCGTTTAAGTATAATTAGGATGAATGTTTTGCCAAAGTATCTGTTTCCATTCCAATGTATTCTGATAATAATAACCAAAACGTTTTTGTTTTTTTTAAAAGATAGACTTTTTACTCTCATCATTTCTTTGGAGGAAAAAGACCCCAAGAATAAAAATACAGTTTCTACAGAGACCCAAATCTCTGGGAGGTGTGGGATCGCCAAGCTTTCGTCTCTATTATTGGTCTTGTAATATCAGATTCATGTCCTTTTGGGGCGGAAGCCCTAAACCTGACTGGGAACGGACGGAGGGTCAAGCCTTTTCCCCCAAATTCTTTGAGATCACTATTATGCTACACTTCAGATCTTTCTAAATTCAAGTGTCAGAACCCGGTAGTGTCTCAGTCACTAAAAATTAGGTCTCAAATCAGGAGATATTTTAAATTGAGTCACTGCTCAGTGTTAACACCATTTATTAAAAAAAACAGGGGCACAAATTCTGTCTGTCTGTCTGATACGACATTCATACAGTGGTACCTCAAAGGGATTCACTCTATAGCAGACCTGTTCATTAACAAAACATTTGCCACATTTGATCAATTAAGACAAAAATTGTATATAGATAATAAAGATTTTGTCATAATGTTCAGGTGAGAGGGACCAAAAAAATGCAGAATTCGGGGAAGTGTACAGTTGACAGCTATGACGGTTGATCTGACGAGGAGCCGGGAGCGGGGTGAAGGCCAGCGTCCAGGGTGACACAGAGGTGCAGAGACGAATATGAGGGAAACAGTACTGGAGCAGGGAGGCAGGGTCAGGAGCAGAGTCAGAGGCGAGGGAGCTGAGGCTAGGGTCCGGAGCTGGTCCAAGGAGCAAGGTGTAAACATGAAGATGCATATAAAAAAAGTACGCAATTCAATCCGCTACAACGTCTCTTCCCTTAGACACATGAGGAACAGTCTGACAGTAGAGGCTGCTTTTACATATTTTAATGCCATGATTATTCCACACCTGACCTACTGTGTGTCCTGCTGGTCTCAGGCCAATGAGAGCACTTTAAAATCTCTCAGGTCCACCTATAATCAGGCAGTAAAGGCACTCGATAAAAAAAACTCAATTTTCACCACTGTAACATCTTAAGTAAATATAAAATGTTCAGTTTTAATAATTTAATTTTGTATTCAAATCTAAGAAAATTATTCAAAATTATTAATAAGGCAGCTTCACCTACATAAAAAAAAATTACTGTCCTTTGCTCTGAACAAACTACTCGATCCACTCGTTCCTCCATGTACAGAAATTGTGTTGTCCCAAAAAGATCCTCGGCCTTTGCTCAATCGGCTTTTTCCTGTCAAACCATTAGGCAGTGGAATCAGCTTCCAAACTGTCTGAAATTGTCTGTGGATTTTAATAGTTTTACTAGGAATTTGAAAAAGTACATTTTAAATAATCAAATGTGTCCACATCAGTCGAGTTAGTTGGTGCTGCTCTGTCACCGTATAAACCTGCACTTAAAGATTTTTATATTAGTCTGGACTCGGGGGAACATACTGTATTGCACATGGGGTCATTTGTGTTTTTTTGTTTTTTTTTTGCTTGTTTGTTTTTTCTCCTTTTTTATTGTATTAAATTGTTATTGTTGTATGGCAAATTGGTAGTCATATATTGCAATTGTTTATTGACATGTGTTTTTTAATGTGTGTTCACCTGCCCAGGGACTGCAGATGGAAAATAGCAGTAGCTAAATCTGGTACAATCTTTTCCTTGTAAGATTAATGAATTTGTACATGGTCCCTGTCAAATAAAGAATGGCACGTAGACAGTCAGGCATGTCGACAAACAGACGACAAACTGAAGACAAACAAGGATCCAGCAACTAAACATGGCAGCAAACAGAATATAAAGGCTGCCCCCCTGATTGGCAACAAGGAACAGGTGCAGAGCCAACCAGGGAGGCAGCAGCCAAAAGCGGAACTGGAACGGTGCTGGATCCGGAGCAGGAATCACATGGACCATGACGGATTTTTTCAAATATTTGCAAATCTGAGATCTCACAAGAGCAGCTTTCCCATTTTTTCCAGGTCACCCTCAGGAACATGTAATGGACAGAATGGTGCTCCGGGACCCACTGAAAAAAGGTACTATTTTAAATCATAACCTGTATCATAACCTCTCACAAATTGACTGTACGGCCACTTTGGACCCATCTGAAGGAGGCTTGGAGCACAGACTTAACTATAAATATCACAGAAGACCAGTGGTGTGAAGCTCAGGAAAGCGTCCACTCTTCCTCAGATTGCAGCAGACATGGACTAATCCAGTTGAAGATCCTGCACAGACTGCACCTCTCCAAACAAAGACTCACGAGGATGTTCCCAGGGGTGGACCCTTCCTGTGAACACTGTGGGCACGGTCCTGCCTCTCTCTCCCCACACATTTTGGGGATGTCCCAACATCACTCTTTACTGGACAAAGATATTCGAGACCGTAACTGTGATCCTCAAAATTCAGCTTCCAATGGACCCAATGATTGCACTTTTTGGAGTGCCTACTGTAAATATGAGCCTTAATAACGAGCAAAATATATCTTGAGTTACATTGTTGGCCCGACGTTTAATTTTTATTGAACTGGAAGAGCAAAAATCCCCCAACCCACCAAAACCTTTATTTTTATATATATATATATATATATATATATATATATATATATATATATATATATATATATATATATATATATATAATCTTTTTTATCTTTTTTTTTTTTTTTTCGTTTTTTTTCAAAAACATTATAAAAAGAGTTTAAAAAAAAACAACCAAAAAAAAAAAACAGTTTATAGACCAAACTACACACTGCAGGTTATATAAACATCAGTGACTTCATCACAGCCAGAGGCTTTACCTTTATTTGATCTATTTTTTTTATGATCATTGGCGTATGGATATTTTTTCTGTTGTATCTGAACTGAGTTTGAAATATTTTAGTGACAAACCAGTGTGTCCTGAAGCACACATGTCCTTCCTTCCTCTCTGTTCAGGACATTTACAGGACGAGTGACAATGTTTTAAACTGCACAACATCATCATCTGATCTCCAGACATAACCAGAGAAACAAGGTGGTTACTCCCTTCCTCCTCCTCTCCTCTCCTCTCCTCCTCCTCTCTCTCTTCACACACAGGTTAGTCCACATCTTTGACCCATGTGACCTGCTCCAGGAAATAAAGATAAAAATCATCACAGTTCCCTCCTCACTAAACCTGTTGAATTATGTTCCAGTTTGATCTGAAAACCTCAGGTGAAGGGTGTGGCCCAATAACTCCACTTGAGTTTGATTATATATCAGAAATATTTTTTGAACCTCTCAAAGCTACAGAGCTTTGGGAGGTTCAAAACATATTTCTGATATTCCTCCTTCTACAATCACTTCACCTATTCTAGTTATTTAAGTGCAACACCTGCTTTATGTTAAAGTTACTCTTTACTGTCCCCACAGGGACATTTATCGTCTGTATCTCTCTGTATCTTGTTGCTGGTCTTGGTCTTGGACCTGGAGCATTTGACCCATTGTGCATGTTTTGGGTTTCCTAGTTTGTCTAGTATATTCCACAATAGGGCATTAATCTGATCTGTCTTATAATTACATTTGTTCTTACCCCCTCAGAAATACCTTGAAAATCATGTTACTGTGTGCAGGCTCGCTTCTCCACAGATCTGAACTGTAACTGGGCCTGGAGGTGTCACCTGCTTGTCTCCATGGAGATAAATCATTTTAATGCCAAACTGTTGAATTTCATTCTGTTTTATGTCAGATGGAGGTGTGGGCAGTAACTCTCCTCTCCACAGACTTAATCATTCAAATAATATTCAAACAAAAGAGAGAAGAACATGAGTGATTTCTGAGGCTTTAAAGTTGTGTTTGTTCTTCTCTGGTGAAAGTGCGTCACAAACGTGAAAAGCAGACAGACCTGTTGTGTGGATGTGCACAAAGAGCAGCTCACACACTCACCATCCACCTGAGACTTTCACTTTGACCAGAGCCCAGAGGAAAGCAGCGTCTGACGTTTGTCGTGAGTCTGACGTTTAACATCTTTATATAGAAAACTCATCTGACTTTATTTTAATTATGAATCTAGATTTGTGTTTAGCTCTTTTAGTTTAATTAAACAGAGCAGCGCTACAACAATTATAAAGAGTTAAACGGTAAATAAGTTGAGTAATATCTGTGGCCCGAGAGACAAACCAAAGCCGTTGTTCTTTTAAAATCATTTATTCTGTTTTAGTTTCAGTGTAAATGTTTTTAAATTTGTAAATGTTTTAAATGTTTTTAAATGTTTTAAATGTTTTTGTTGTTGCTGCAGTTTGACTTTGGTCCAGGTCAGTCCTGAAAAACAGATTCAGTCTCATTGTGTTTTTGTCCTGGTTAAATAAATGTTCATAAATAAATACATCGTGCTCCTTTAAAGGTTTTTCACGTCACAAATGGTTTTTGTGACGTCGTCTTGTTGTACTTTATAGCTGCTCTTTTATTTGTGAGTTAAATTTCAGATGTATTTGTTTTCAGGTGATTAGACTGACGCCATGGCCAGTGCTGATGGTAAGACTATTACACACATGTGAACTATGTGACATTATCACAGAGCAACTGTTCAGGAATGTGCTTCCTCTCAGACAGAACAGACAGTGTCCTGGATCTGTTTTATCACAATTCTCCGTCCTTGATGAAAATTACACTCTCTCGTGTTTTTGTTTACAGAAGTTGGAAAATGTCATAAACGCAGAGACAGCTTTGAATTTCTCCCACCGTACAGTAAGTTAAATCTCCACAGAACAAACATGATTTAAACATTTAGGACAAAAGCCTCAGACCTTCATGTGAGACGAGTTTTTACTTGTGCTTTATCAACATATATTTTTGTTCCAAAGTACCAAATATAAAACCTCAAACTTAGAATAATTATAAAAATAATTCAAATACATCAAGTTTTGTGTTTTTTGGACACAGCAGAACAAATAAATATAATAACCTCCTGCCCAGTGTAGTTCACAACTAAAGTGAGTTTGTTTGTCTCTTTCCAGTGTCTGAGCTGAGCCTGGTTCTTCTGGGGAACAGCAGGAGTCTGAAGACCTCAGTGGGAAATCTGCTTTTGGGAAACGAGGGGTTCGACAAGAACACTCAGCATGATAAATGTGTAATAGTCAGAGAAACATTCCAGGACAAACCAGTGACTATGATCACCACTCCAGACCAGCTGCTCTCCACCACCTCACAACAAGAACTCCAACAGTTTATACAAGACATTAAAGTTCTGAGTGCCCCTGGTCCTCATGTGTTCCTGCTGCTTCTACAGCCTGAAGACTTCACTGAGCAACACAAAAGCAGACTACAGTCAGTCCTGGAGAGACTCAGTGATCAGGTCTTCAAACATTCACTGGTGCTGATGTCCAGCCCACAAATAGAGACACCAGTGTCCAAGAACAAATACATGAGAAAGACACAAATAAGGGACATGATTATCAGATGTAGATACAGATATATGTGGATGCATTGCACTGATCTATATCAAGATGATCTGGATCTGAAAGAATTGAAATGTAAAGAGCTGTTCTCAAGATTTTGTGACATGTTGAAAGAGAACAGAGGAGATCATCTGAGCCCTGACTCCTCTGAGGAGGCAGACTCAGGTCTGACTTTGGCCTTTGGTACAAAAGAGAAACTCTCTCTGAACCTGGTTCTTTTGGAGGGAGCAGAGCACAGAAGGCCTCAGCAGCTGAGTCCATTTTAGGGCGAGCAGAGCTCCCTGCAGCGAGCAGCCCAGGGCAGTGTGTTAAACATGAGGGAGAGGTGTGTGGGCGTTGGGTGTCTCTGGTGGAGCTGCCGGCTCTGTCTGGAAAACCTCTGGAGGCAGTGATGCAGCAGTGCCTCCGCTGCATCTCCCTCTGTGCTCCTGAGGGCGTCCACGCCTTCATCCTGGTTCTACCGCAGGGTCCCTCACCGACGAAGACAAGGCCGAGCTAAAAGACCATCCAGGACTCACTCAGCTCACGAGTCCTTCTCTTCACTATGATTCTGTTCACTGTGGACTCAGAGCCCACTGCTTCAGCTGAGCTTCAGTTTGATAAAGGAGACAGAGACATCGAGGAGCTGCGTCAGATCTGTGGAGGAGGATGTCTTATATTCAACCCCAGGGACCAGCAGCAGGTCTCTGAGCTGCTGGAGTCTGTAGAGACTTTAAGGGTCAAGAATGAAGCTCACAGCTTCACCACAGAGACACTTGTACAAGTCCAGATCGAAAAGACGTGTGCTCTTCAGAAGGAACAACAGGAGAGAAGTAAGTTTATGATTCAAGTGATAATGATGAGAAGAGTGTGATTTATTTATGTAACATTGTCTCATGTTTTTAGGTGATTTGAGGATTATTTTGATCGGAAAAACAGGAACAGGAAAGAGCTCCTCAGGAAACACCATCCTCGGGAGAGAAGAGTTTTACACGAAACTGAGTTCAAGATCAGTCACCAGAGTGTGTCAGAAAGCCGAGTCTGAGATAGACGGACGCCGTGTTTCTGTGGTGGACACTCCAGGTCTGTTTGACACGACCACGTCAGGTGAAGAGGGAAATGAGGAAAGATCCAGATGCATCAGTCTGCTGGCTCCAGGACCACACGTCTTTCTGTTGGTGCTACAGGTCGGACGATTCACGCCTGAAGAAAAAAAGACAGTAGAACTTATAAAAAATGGATTTGGGAAAGAAGTCGACAGGTTCATGATTGTTCTTCTGACTTATGGAGACAAACTGGAGAATGACGACATGACAGTGGAAGATTACATAGAAAATGAATGTGATGCATCTCTTAAAGAGCTGATTTCAAACTGTGGAAACAGGAAACATGTGTTTAATAACAGGAAAAAGGACGACCGCTCTCAGGTGAAAGAGCTGATGAAGAAGATCGACGCCCTGGTGAAGGAGAACAGAGGAGACTGTTACACCAAAGACATGTTACTACAGGCTGAGAGTCCTATGAACAGAGCGATTCCCAAAATACTGAAAGAGAAAGACAGAGAACGAGAAGAGATGGAGAGAAAATATAAAAGAAGAAATAAATGAAATGACAATGAAACTGAAAAAAATATGAAGAACAACTAGAGCAGAGCAAAAGACAAATGGAAGATGAGAGAAAGAAATGGGAAAAGATGAAGATGAAATATGAAGAGGAGGAGAGAAAACAAGGTGATGACATGAATTTAATCAGAGAAATGTTACAAGAAAAAAGAAAGGTAGAGCAGAAAGAAGAAGAGACAAAGAAGAGAAAGAGAGTATCAAACAAGAATAAAACTCAACGACTTGATAAAATCCTTCAAGAACAACAAGAGCGAAGGAAAGAACTGAAAGAGAAGGAGGAAAAGATCAGGGGGCAAACAGCTGAGAACAAGAATCAGCTCAAAGCTCCTGATCATTATTATTATTATTCAATACACAGGGAGATGAATTATAACTGTCAGACTGGACACCAGGTTTTATCTCTCACCAACACTGTCCTGTGTCCATGTTCAGACTGTTAGAAAAAAATAAGGCACAACATTTAAGGAGCTTTGATATTTACTTTGGGCTGGAGAAATGGTACAAACGTAATATTCTAAAATTCTGTAAATTATAATTGTCAATGATGAGTTTCGTGCTGTTTAATGGAGAGAACTCCAGCCAATCCTCTGTCTGTAAAAACATTTGGTTTGGATCAGTTCAGACTCTGGAGGAGGAGATTTATGTGTTTAAATTGCTCTGATTATAAGTGTATTGTTTTTGTACAGGAAATTAATATTGAAAGATTTTTAAAACTGTGATCAGTCAATATCAGGAATAATTGTGTGTTTTGTTTCTTTGTTTTGTCATATCACCCAGCCCTATTTACTTTTTGGCAGCACTCTTCTTGTTTCATTTTACATTCTGATAGTTAAATGTTTCTTTTAGTTTGTTTAGTCTGATCATGTTCACATTAAAAGTTTGTGCTGTGAAAAGTGTTTGATCAGTTTAATACAGGTCTTTATGGAGCTGGAGTTGCACATGTGACACTTTATAAAGTGATTCTTTAGGCTCCCAGTCGCTCATTCTTCTGTGTTGTGTTTCATTAAAAGTCATTCAAATAAACGTTGGTTGTTTTTGTTTTGTTGATTCTCCGACAGGACGACAGACTCACAAAATGGAAGCACCATGAACAGGAAGAAAACATTTGAATCAGATCGTACATTTGAAACAAGTCAAACAACAAACCTCTGGAATCAGTCTGTTTCCTCAAAGCTTCAACAAACTGACATTCATTTTGTACAACGACAAAATATCTTCACAAACTTTTCAATATCAGACTTGTCTGTTCTACTGTAGGAGTCAGAACATAAAATAATAACATGGATGTAATCAAACAAGGATAAAGCTGGGGTGTAGCATAACACAAGTGTTGATTCAGTTGAAAATAAAATAAATATAAACTTTACTTCCTCCTGACTCAAGGATTGTTCATTCTCTCAGATCAAAACACAGAAGAAATCTCTCAGAAAATGTTCATTTGTTGCCTTCATTTCGGCCCAAACGCGTTTCATTTCTTTAGCTCTTTTGTAAAACATTTATAACATTTACACATAAGACAGTTATAAAAGTGAGTGTTTTTCATGTATGTGCAGGTCTGGAGGTTTAAAGAACAATGGCTTCTGTTGTGCTGATACTAACCTCTGTTTTGTTTTCTGCGATACATTTCTATATATTTAATTTTCAACATTATTTCATCACAAAGCTCAGAGACTTAATTTACCATGTGCACCTCTGTTCATGAAACCAGTTTATAAACCTGTTTGGTGGATGAAACTATTTGTCAGATAAACCATCCCCCAGACAATAAGATAAGACACTATTGTGAAGTAACTGCCAACAGGTTAAAAGTAGGGGAAATAATCTCCTTATAATCGCCTTTTTCTACACTTTCACTTATTTTTTACTATAACTGTTTAATGTGTGTGTGTGTGTGTGTGTGTGTGTTGATATTCTTACTTCGGTCTGTGGGTCAACTATAGGTATCTGTGGGGGTGCTGGAGCAACAGTATCACCCCCTTCACTTTCTTCTTCAGAATGAGTTGGTGAAGCCTGTACCACAGGAGCAGGTGGCATCTGTGGCACAGGTGGAATGTCTCTTTGAGTCTGTTTGTGTTCCCTCGCTCTTACATTATCTCTAGCAGGTGGCAGGAAGCAGTTCCTTGTGGTCTGAGGCACTTGGCTTGTCTGTGGCAAGTCAGGTTGGTTAAAAGGCTGGACCCTAGATCCCCTCCTGATCGTCCGGTGATGGCCGAACTCTAGATCGCCTTGCCTGAAGGGACTCTGGCCCTACGGACTTGAAACTGGATGCGCCTTAGTCCTGGACACATCTATAGCCTGTCCGTCCATGGGAGTGGATCTCTCCTTCACTGTGGTTCTCCTCGAGGTTTCTCCTTTTCCCACTGGGTTTTTGGAGTTTTTCCTTGCCGAGAAGGAGGGTCTAAGGACAGGGGATGTTCTGGAAGCTTGTCTGTTTCTAATTTGCTTGTCTGTTTCTGTTTCACTGTTGATTTTCTAATTCTGTTGGTTAATCAACTCTCATGTTCAGCCCTAAGAGGCGACTGCTGTCGTGATTTTGGGCTCTACAAAAATAAATTGAATTGAATTGAATTGAAAAATCAGCGTCCCTCCCCACTTTACATGTCTGCCTAGGAAATCTTAACCAGTTGCCTCCTGTGTCCTTGTCAGAGTCTCTAGAGCAGGGGTGGGCAAACTACGGCCCGGGGGCCACATACGGCCCGTTGGGCTTATTAATCCGGCCCGCCAGTAAGTAATGGCACACTTCTGCTGCATCAACCTTGTATTACTTTATATTCTCTTATCAGCCCTTCTGCAAAAATGAGCTCATCAAAGAAAAGAAAAGTGGATAGTGAGTGCTGAGTGTGTGTGTGTGTGTGCGTGTGTGTGTGTGCGTGCGTGTGTGTGTGCGTGCATATAATAATAATAATAATACATTTGTATTATCTGTTGTTTGTATTATCTGTTCTCTATGTGTGCGGTGCAATGCTGGAATTTCCCCACTGTGGGACTAATAAAGGCATATCTTATCTTATCTTATCTTATTTTATTTGAAAGCGCCTCAAGACACACAAGGACACTGTACACGACAAAGTTAAAAACACATATTTACAGAATAAAACAGAGATACGGAACTGGATGATGGTGAGAGTGACTGATAATGTGCTGTAGGATTGTGTGAACAGGTGGGTTTTGAGTCTGGATTTGAAAAGTTGAAGAGAGTCGATGTTGCGGAGGTCAGGAGGGAGAGAGTTTCCAGAGCCGAGGAGCAGAGCAGCTGAAGCCTCTGCCCCCATAGTGATGAGACGAGCAGAGGGGACAGAGAGCTGGAGAGAGGAAGAGGAGGGAGCGAGAGGGAATGGAGATGTGGAGGAGGTCAGAGATGTAAGGTGGGGCCAGGTTATGAAGAGCTTTGAAGGTGGTGAGGAGGATTTTGAAGTGTATTCTCTGTTTTATGGGAAGCCAGTGTAGTTCTTGGAGGATGGGGGTGATGTGGTGAGAAGATGGGGTCCTGGTGATGATGCGGGCTGCAGAGTTTTGGAGAAAGCTGCGGTTTCTGGAGGGATTTGTTGGGGAGACCATAGAGGAGGGAGTTACAGTAGTCAATCCGGGAGGTGACGAGACTGTGAACAAGTATGGCAGAGGTGTGAGGAGTGAGAGAGGGACGGAGACGAGAGATGTTGCGGAGGTGAAAGTAGGCAGAGTGGGGGTGATGTTATTGATGTGGGAGTGAAAAGAAAGTGTGCTTTTGAGGATGACACCCAGACTCTTGACCTGAGGGGAAGGACAGTGGAATCATGGATGGAGATGGAGAAGCTGTTGGGTTTGGAGATAGTAGAAGGGGTGCCTACTAGGAGGACTTCGGTTTTAGAACTGTTAAGTTGGAGGAAGTTGGAGGAGAACCAGGAATGAATTTCCTGTAAACAGAGGGTAAGAGAGGTTGGAGGGAGAGATGAGGAAGGTTTGGTGGAGATGTAGAGCTGGGAGAGAATATAGATGATGAAGAGAAGGGGACCTAGGACAGAGCCTTGGGAACACCAGCAGCAGAGACAGGGAAAGTGTTGGATTTGTAGGGTTTGAGATGAATGAATTGACTACGATCAGAGAGATATGAGGTGAACCAGGAGAGAAATACCAATGGATTGAAGTCTGTGAATGAGAATGTTGTGGGAGATGGTGTCAAAGGCAGCTGTTAAATCAAGGAGGATGAGAATAGAGAGTAAACCGGAGTCAGAGGCTAGAAGGAGGTCGTTGGTGATTCTAAGAAGGGCTGTTTCTGTGCTATGGAGTGGGCGGAAACCGGATTGAAACTGTTCATAGATGTTGGCGAGATGGGTGTGGAGTTGAGAAGCGACAGTTTTTTCAAGAATTTTGGAGATGAAGGGCAGATTGGAAATAGGACGAAGGTTATTGAAATTATTAGGATCAAAGACCAGGTTTTTTCAGAATATATAGAATATATACATATATATATCCTGGCCCGGCCCCTCTGTCAGATTTTAAAACCCCTTATGGCCCGTGTGTCAAAAAGTTTGCCCACCCCTGCTCTAGAGTCACTTTTCTGCATGTCTCTATTGTTCAGCTGAGTCTTTTTCTGTCTTTTCTGTCTTTCAGGTGTGGGCTTGACTCTGGTAGGTGGAGTTTCTACTAGGGATGGAACGATATAAAAATTTAGACACACGATATATCGTGGTCAAAATAAATCGCGATTAGCGATATTATTGCCATAAATGATTAATTTCTGAACATTCCGACGACGGCGTTTAAACGTTTACAACTCTACAGGAATGTACATGTACTTCTGTGTCACCCACGCAAACAATCTACACATCAAATGAAAGCTACAGTGCTCCTCTTTTCGTATATGCAAACAATTTTACAACAACACAATCTACATTCAATAGTTTATGTCACTTACGATGAATATTTTCAGTTCAAGTTTGTCAAACAGTGCAGGATGTTTGTCTCGTAAATGCACGTGCATGTTGCTCGTGTTTTGCCCTCGGACCCGCAACTTTTTTTCGGCACCCGACTCTGCTCCAGAACAGGCACAGACGCAACAAGTGTCATTGCTGTGACAGAGCGCCCCCTTGTGAGCAAACACCAAAACTAGCATCTAAACGTTGTATTGAAACCAGAAACATGAGGCAGTCTGGCGCCGTAAAGACGATTACAATCGTGCGCGATGATTGCGATTATGAAAAATTGCCACGAACGATCAATCAAGGACTTTTTTATCGCGATTAACGATATTATCGTATATCGTTCCATCCCTAGTTTCAACTGGAAGGTCATTAACCAGTAATAACAGGTTACGATGGAGGACCCTAGTCTACTCCCATCACTGTTCTCAGGGTACACTGCATATACTGGATTGTCACCCACTTGGTCTTTAACTAAATAAATGGTCTTGTCCCAGAAAGAAGGTAACTTCTCCGGTTGTTCACTATAGTTCCTAAGAAGGACCCTATCCAGGCTGCAAAACAACAACCTTAAGCTTTTAGTCATAGTAGGACTTGCCTCTGGCACTAGAAAGTCTGCTTTTCCTATTTGCTATGTTGTATGTCTCTGTCATCCTTTTTGCCCACTTATCTGAATAGCTCTGGTGTGACACAGTCTGTTTCTCCCCAACTAAACCAAATAAAATGTGTAGAGGGAGTTGTGGGTGGTGTCCAAACAGCAAAAAAGTAGGGGAAAACCCTGTGGATTCATGTCATGTACAATTGCATTGCATGCATGAACTACATGTTGCAAATGGTCTTTCCAGTGTTCTTTCTCTTTTTCACCTAATGTCCTTAACATCTGTAGAAGTGTCCTATTAAACCGCTCAGCAGGATTATCTTGAGGGTGATATGTTGATGTTCTCAAGTGTCCAGTTTCAGATTTCTCTCACAACGTTTTGAAAAGTTCATTTTCAAACTCAAGACCTTGGTCATGATGCAGTTGCGCTGGGTATCCAAAACATGGGATATACTCTCTGAACACGCGCTGAGCTGCAGTCTTTCCGGACTTGTTCTTAGTCCGGTATGCCTGGGTGTATCAGGTCAAGTGGTCTACAACACCGAGGATATATCCCCCTCTGCTGGGCTCTAGATGGAGATAGTCGATACAGACCAGATCCAACGGTGAGGATGATGTACCCATGGGAGCGTGAACTGGAGCTGTCGCATTCTTGCTGATAATACATGGACCCTTTGTCGTGACATAATCCTCAATTTCCCTTTTCATGTACGGCCAGTAGAATCTGTCTCTTGCCAAAGCTAGTACTCTCTCTGTGCCAATATGTCCCATTTTGTCATGTAGATGTTCTAACACAGTCTCTGTGTATTTGGCCGGGAGTACTAGTTGTTTTCTGTCACTACTTTGCCTGTACATGAGTCCATTCTCAAAATATAGTTTATTCCACTCCTGTAGCATTTTTCTTGTTGTCTTGCTGACAGAGTTTCTGGTTTTGTTTGTTATCTCAACTACAGTTTTGTCCTCTCTTTGTGCTTTAGCAAGTGTCAGCTTTCCTTGAAGACGGACCAAAGCAGGAGTCGATAGGCCAGGCAATTTTACGATTCAGATTGTTTATTCAGCAGATATAGGCATTGAACAAGTCAAAAGCCAACTTTCTCCTGATTTTACATCGCTATAGTGACTGTTTAAATACCCATGAGACGTGTCATAACTTGCTTAATGATTAGCTTGAAATGCACAGTATACATAACGTCATCTGAGTTCAATGGAGACAAGTGTACAAAAACAAGTTCAAAGTTACATACGAATTTCCTTGAGATGGGCAGATTTGACCAAAAATGTACATCTGTATAAGATGTCAGCTAGTTCAGAGAAGACAAAGTACAAAAACAGGAGTTTATCTGATCTTAACACAAGAATCATACATGGAAACTCAAAGCACACCTGCCAGCTCATGTCATGTTGGAGCATGTAGAAATGGAAGACTAAAAGTATGATTTATTCATGTTTACATAAAAATGATAATCCACACAAGCTCTTCTTGGCTTATGGATGGGACAAATGACTGTGACTCTCAGTTTAGATCCACAGTGAAAGCTAAGGCGGCAGCCCACACAACATCATTGTCCTGAGCTACTTTAGGTGGCAGTTCTTCAGTGCACTGATTCAACATACTTGTAAATATTGAGGGGCAGACGAGACACAACCTGTCAGCATCCTCATTTGTCTTTCCTGCCTGTACTTGATCTTTTTTTTTTTTTTTTAATTTGTATTTTATTCAAATTATAAAGAGTACACCTTCACAGAACACAACACATATGATGTCATTGTTTCCAAAATACCAGTCTTCAATACAGCAGTTGTGTTTATACAAGCTTTTATATCATAATTTTTCTTTTATTTTCTTATAAACCAGAACAAATGAACAATAACAGAGAACATTGTAGCGTCAAACTAGGGTGTAAAAAATCATCATTGCATTTCTCACTGGGGCACACTCGTACAGGGCGAGGAAGACTCAATACTGCATGGGCATCCCCAGTCGGCCCTACACAAAGTCCAATCTACTTTGTCAAATGTACTGTAGCCACTCTTTCCATATCTTTTCAAATTTGTCCACTTCTAACCTAACAGATGCAGTCACTTTCTCCATGTTATAAATGTTAAGCATAACTTCTACCCATTCTTCCACCCTAGGCACCTGATCTGTTCGCCATCTTCTTGTGATTGCCTTTTTACTAGCCAATAGCATTATTCTCATAATTTTATAATCTTCATTCCTTCTTAAATTCAATATTTCGATCTTTCCTAAATAAAGAATTTCAAAACTAAAGGGGATTTTAACATTCAATACTTTTTCTATGGCATTTCTTATGTCAGTCCAGTACTGGATTATTGAGGGGCAACCCCAGAAGATGTGGAAGTGACCTGCTTTATCGGTGCCACAAGACCTCCAGCATTTTGTGTCTGCATATTTTCTCTGTGCAGGAGTTAAGAAAAACCTTATCATATTCTTCCATCCATACTCCCTCCAAAACCAAGAGCTGGTGGTTTTCCATTGATAAGAACTTATTTGTTCCCAGTCCTCTCCCAAAATTTTTATGTTTGCTTCCCTTTCCCATCTTTCCTTCACATATTCTGTGGTGTCCACTTTCAAATCCTCCAACGCTGTGTACAATTTTGAAATAACTTTACTACTTAACTCTGATTTAGAAGCGTCCAGGATAATTTTAAGAATATCTGTCTGCAAAAAATCAAAATTTTTCTGTTTTTGCTTTAGATAATGCCGTAGTTGCAAATATCTGTGGAAGTCCTGATTACCTAGACTGTACAAATCTTTTAACTGCTGAAAACTCATTACATCACCACGTTTAATTATCTCCCAATGCATTTTTGGACCATTT
Source organism: Periophthalmus modestus (assembly GCA_019594935.1). NCBI lineage: Eukaryota > Metazoa > Chordata > Actinopteri > Gobiiformes > Gobiidae > Periophthalmus > Periophthalmus modestus. The sequence continues at coordinate 31,236,925 of JAIEZT010000012.1, read as the reverse complement.
TTCCACATTTTAAATGTGCCATCCAATTTGTTCGGCTCAAAATCAGTGTCATATGCTATCCATCTCAGAAATCTGCACCGTTCCGTTAGGTTATGCCTTTTCATGATCTCAGACCAGATCGAGAGAGACACCCCCAGCCATGGGTTAACCTTTTGTTTCCAGTTTATCTGCAGTTGTAGGTCACACATTAAAGTTTGTATTGGTGGTATCATTTTCCCTTCAAGGTCTTTCCATCTTGCAATGTACTCTGGGTCGCACAAACTCGTCAGGACCCTCAACTGAGCGGCTTGATAATAGCTCTTTAGGCACGGCAGCGCTAGACCACCTTTCTTTTTTTGCAATTGTAAAGTTCTATATTTGATACGCGGCCTCGCCCCTTGCCAAATGTATCTAGATATCATTCTGTCCCATTCTTTAAAGTCTTTATCTCTCACCTCAATTGGAAGATTTTGAAATATGTATAATAATCTGGGCAAAATATTCATTTTTATCGTCTCCACTCTTGATGTCAAACTTAGGAACGGGACTAAATTCCACCGAGATAGATCTGTTTTGATATTGGATATTACTTGGTCATAGTTAGTTTTCAAATTTCCCAGATCTTTTGTCAAAAGAATACCCAAATACTTCATTGATTGCTGGTCCCAATTAATCATATAATTCTGTTTTATGGTTTGGCTGGGCTCATAATTAAATGCTAGAGCTTGGGTTTTTTGCAAGTTAATTTTGTAACCTGACATCTCCCCAAATTCCATCATTGTTGTCATCAGAGTTGGCAATGACGAGTTTGGTTTCTCCAGTAAAATTAAAACATCGTCTGCAAACAGAGCTATTTTCTGTTCCACTCCAGACATAGTTATACCTTTAATATTAATGCTTTGCTTTATACATTGGCTCAATGGTTCCAGGAAGATGGCAAATAATAGTGGGCTGACTGAGCATCCTTGACGGCATCCCCTTTCCAGTTTGATTGCATTAGATAAACTACCATTAACCTTGATCCTTGCTATGGGGTCCCTGTACAGGGCCTGCACAGTCCTAATATACTCCTCGTGGAAGTTAAACTTTTTCATCACCTTAAAGAGAAATTCCCATCCAACGGAATCGAATGCCTTTTCCGCGTCCAATCCTAAAATCGCAGCCTCTAGTTTCCTTTCCTTGATATGTTGCATGATATGTAGGGTACGACGGATATTGTCATGTGTTTGCCGTTTTTTAATAAATCCAGTCTGATCTAAGCTAATAATGTCTGGTAGAATATTCTCCATTCTCTGCGCTAGTATCGCTGTAAAGAGCCTGTAATCCACATTAAGCACACTTATTGGTCTGTAGTTTGAGCAGTTGGTTCCATCCTTACCCTCCTTTGCTATCACTGAAATTATAGCCTCCCTCCAGGAATCAGGAATCCTACCCCCCCCTAATATCCAATTAAAAGTTTTACTCAGTAGTGGGATGAGTGTCTTCCTGTATACTTTATACCAATCAGAGCTATAACCGTCCGCTCCCGGACTTTTGTTGTTTTGGAGCCTGGAAATCACTGAGTTGATTTCGTCTGCTGTTATTTCAGCCATTAACCTCTTGTTCTGTTTCTCTGTTATTTGTGGTAAAAGCAACTGCCCAAGAAATTTGTCCATTTGGGACTCATTGATATTTTGTATTTTGGCATATAACTTAGTATAATAGTCTACAAAGCAATTATGAATATCTTCTGTTTTATATACAGTTTGTTTTGTTTTTGGGTCTTTCATTTTATAAACATGTCTTGTTGTCTGTTGTTTTTTTAGTCTATAGGCCAATAGTTTTGCAGATTTGCTCCCCGCTTCATAATATCTCTGTTTAGTGTAGATCATTTTCTTTTGGATTTCTTGTGCCATAATGCCATTTATTTCTGCCCTTTTTGTTTTAATCTCATCATTAATTTTACTGTCCATATTGTTTTTGTGTACCTCTACCAATTTTGTCAAATCAGTTTGTAAAGATTTCAGTTTATCTTGTTTCATCCTTTTCATATACGCAGATTTAGCTATCAACTTTCCTCTCAAGACCGCCTTGCATGCGTCCCATAATACAGGTGGAGATACCTCATCATTATCATTTTCTTTAATATATTCACAAATATCCCTCTCAATTTCTTCTTTCGTCTGACCATTTAGCAGGTTTGAGTTCAGTCTCCACAATGTTGTTTTTCTCTCAGTGTCCATGCAAATATTCAGAAATAATGGGCAGTGGTCAGACAGATCCAACACGCCAATATGACAACTTTTTACCCTATATCGGTCCTGTCTATGTACTAGAAAGTAATCAATCCTTGAGTACAAGGAATGGGGTGCGGAGTAATAGGTATAATCTTTTTTAAATGGGTGAAGTTCCCTCCATATGTCTAAAATCCCAAGATCTGCCATCAATTTAGAGATTCTTTTACCAATAGTATTTTTTGGTTGGGCTTTCCCAGGGGAGTCGAGCTGTGGGTTGAGCCTCTGGTTAAAGTCCCCCCCCCCAATTAGCACCCCCCCACTCTCTGTTGTCACCAAATCTAGAATGCGTCTAAAGAAACCCCAGTCAGCGCCTGGAGGAGCATAAATGTTGACCAATGTGACCAATATTCCCTCTAGTCTACCCATCACTAGAATATATCGACCCTCCCCGTCCTTTATTGTTTTTAGCATTTCAAAACTAATTCTGTTGGATATCAGTATACTCACCCCTCTTCTATGCCCTGCCTTGTAAGAGGAGGAAAATTCCTGATTATAACCATTTCTCTTCAATTTTTCGTGCTCTTTATCAGACATGTGTGTCTCCTGCAGGAACAGAATCTCCACCCCCTCTTTCTTCATTCTACTCAATACTTTGCTCCTCTTAATCGGACTGAGCAGACCATTTACATTATAGGAAGCTACTTTAAGTTGACTGTTTGTTAATGCCATTTTGTACAATTTTAATTTGTTCTACCCCCTGTGCTACAAGTAACGAACTTTGAGAACAATACTTAAAACAAAATAGATTTAAAAAAACATATCCGGACTTCCAAACATGAGGTCCAAGACTTAACCTTTTTAGAGCAAACCCCCAGCTCCAAGGGAAAACCCCAAGTCCCAACAGGTAGGGGGCCCTTTTGGCCGCTATTGGCCCTGTTCATACTTATATTTTTTTCCCCTTTGTTATTTTAGGAAAACACAAACATCCCCGACTAGTGTTAAGCAAAACAAAAAAAGGAAAACTCACAATTGTCCATGTTCCTCGCTTGTACCCCGAATTATCAAAAGTTAACCCCTCTTACTGTAGTCACTTTAACAGTTAAGAGACTCCTGTTGTTCTGGTGGCTCCCTCACACCTCCTCCGTGTTTCTTCTGTAGTTGAAGGCCTTCAGTTTCTGTTTATACCCCAGGGATGATACCTGGTCCAGCCTGTCTGCTTCCTGTGCTGAGCGCCACATCTGATGCGAAATCCTCTCCATCGGGTCCTCCGCTGGCTTGACAATGCGCACCTGGAACCCTCTTGCAACCATGTCTTTCGTTGCTTCTGTTGCTGTATTATAAATGCGGGTCTCTCCTTCATAGAAAACACGAAGTTTTGCGGGAAAAGGTGTCTGAAAACGTATTTTCCCCTCCTTTAACACCCTCTTTGCTTCAGTGTATTCCTTTCTCTTCTTCATTACTTCAGGTGCATAATCATGGTCAACATATACCCGCTGCTCATCGTGTAGGAAGCCCCTCTTCTCCCATGCCTTCTTGATTATTACTTCTTTGCTCTTGTAGTTTGAGAGCTTCACAATAATAGATCGTGGGGGGGCACCTTTAGGCGGATGGGGACCAAGTGCTCTGTGGGCTCTCTCCACGCTGATCTCACAGGTGGGCGCAGCTCGAGTTTCTCCCTGAGTAGTGCCTCCACGAAATCTCCCACCGAGACTGCTCCGCTCTCCGCTCCTTCTTTGATACCGTGAAGACGTATGTTATTTCGCCTGGCACGACCTTCTTGATCAATCAGTCGGTCCTCCAGCCTTTTCTGCAGTTTAATTAACTCACATGTCGCCCCCTCGATGCACTGGACGCGTTCTTCCGCGCTCACAATGCGCCTTTCTGCTTCATCTATCCTGCCATTTGCCTTTTTTATTTCTTCTCTTATATCTTTAAGGTTCTCCACTGTTTCCCGACGGAAATCTTTTATCTCTCGCAAGACAGTCTCTAGTTCTGACATTTTCTTATTCACCTGTGTTCTTTCAGGAGGGTCCTGTGTTAGCACGTCAGCCTCCGCCCCAGCTAGCTCCGATATTAGCTTAGCTTGTTCCTCGCTTTCCTCCGTGTTTAATTCAGCGGTACAAATAGATTTTTTTGTTTTGCCTCTTGTCATCATCAAGGCCGCCAATATTCCGTTGGTATCTTCTCGTTTCACCTCAGATTTTAACCATATGGGCCTATTACAAATTATTGTCGGGGAGCTATGCTTTTACGCTGTCGCCATGTTCGGGTTCCGGCCGGAAGTCCCGCCTGTACTTGGTCTTAAAGCCAAAGTCGGACAGTTCCCCAACCCAGCAATGGCCCACAGCGTTGAGCTTAGCTGTACTCATCACATAAATGAATAGATTGTTGTCAGTGTATATCGTAAAGTAAGGGGCGTAGTACAGGTAGTCTCTAAAATGTTCGCACACTGCATACACATTTAAGAGCAAGGCACTTTAACTTGCCACTGTGGAGACGACAGTTCCTTTCGGCTGGCAACAGTGTCCTGGACCCATTCCCGATGGCTCTCAATTTCCTGTTGTGGCGTTGGTACAGCACAGCACCTCAACCCTGCTCTGAGGTGTCTGTGTGGAGACAGAAGGGTGACTTGGAATCAGGATAGGCCAAAACTGGAGGGCTTGTGAGCATGTTAATCAACTGTTCAAGTACTTGTTGGCGTTCACTAGTCCACTCTATCGGGGCTCTGGATGACAACTGGTGACCTTTTGTGTTTGGCTGGCGGGACTGATGTACTGACATGCCTGGTCTGACTTTCAACAGATTGTAAACAGGCTTTGCAATCCGATAAAAGTTCTGTGCATAGCTACAATAATAACTCAGAAAGCCCAGTAGGCGCCTTACATCACCAACTGTCTGGGGCGTCTTTGTCTTGTGATTTGACTACCTCTCAGTCCTTTGGGTCAATCCTCACACCCTCAGCTGACACTAAGCAACCTACATATCTAATTTCTCATGGGAACAGTTCACATTTTTCAGTTCTCAACTTAACATCATGTCTCTGGAGTGCTTTCAAAACTCGCTCGACATGCTCTTCAGAGGTAAGTGCATGACACAAAATGTCATCCAAGTATGGAATGCAGCAATTGTCTCTGAGTGAACTTAACATTTCCTCCATACTTCCCTGGAAGGCGGCAGATGTGTTAGAGAGGCCAAAGGGTGGTCGAACCCACTCATAAAGCACCCAGGGAATGACGAAGGCTGTAAGATGTCATGAGCCCACCGCCATAAATCCCTGGTGGTATGCCTTGCCCAGATCAAGAATACTGAGTGCCCCCCCCCCCCAAGGTGTTGGTCAGGTCTTAGATCCGTGGGAGAGGGTGCTTGTCAGATTTAACAATCCACCCTTTAGCGTGGAGGTCCTGGATGTACTCTTTCATTTCAGAAAACAAAGGCTTTGGCTTTTTGTTCAAGCATGTCGTCTTTGAGGCACAGTGACATTTGTAGGCTCGGGATGCAGCTGATGTTGTCAGCATCCTTTGCAAAAGCTGGTGACTCCTCATACAACATCTTTGCTACAGTCTCTTGTTGCTCTCTCTCAAGATGACTTAAGTCTACTGGTGGTTGCCACAGAGTTTGTGGAAGCTTTGTCTCAGTTTGAGCAACAACAGCTGTACTGTCTTCAAAGTCCTTATCGTCTAATAAATCTGTCTCAATCACTTTTTTATTGGCTGAATACTGCCGATTGCAGACTTTCTGGTCTTCACCTAGTTCTAACTGTTGTAACTGCACACAACTATCTTCAGGCTCAAACAAAACTAAAGACTCACTCAGGTCGAGCTGAGGTGGGACTCTACACTTAACCCAGGTAGTACTGCCTGCGGGGATTACAGTGTCTTTGTACCCCAATCTTAAATGACCCTGAGCAGTGTTCTGTTTACTGGTCTGGATGAAATGTACCATGCCCTGAGCATCATCGACTGGAATAGACGACGCACCCCCGAGTAGCTTAGCTAAGTTAGAAGCTGCATGCTCAGGACCTTGGATCAGTACTTCCACTGGATTGAAGCCTATCAGTGGTGTTTCCAAAGGCCATGAACGGACTAGAAAAGGCACATTTAATGAGAGCTCTGGATCCTCATTACCTGGTAAGTTCACAGTTAAGATAACCCACCCATCAAAAGGTAAACTCCATTAACTGCATAGACTTTTGGCACCTTCCCAATCTGCGTTAACTCCAACAAAATCTCCTCCTCCCAAAACCCACACTTCTTGGGGGGATTCAGACTCTTTTAAAGCTATGACACAATCACAATCCACCCCCATCAAAATTCCCATGAAGCAGCTTGAAACTGTAGCTCGACACATGTCTCTGACATTTCTGACATAACGAGGCCTCGGTTTGACTGGTCACATGATTTTTGGCGTGATGAAGCGCGTGTTGAAACAATGCCCTGAAACACTTCTGCTTCATAGGGTCGGTACAGTGTCGAGCTGAGAGGCTCGAGCGGAACATCTCTACTGCACTGTTGGTCTGGGGGAGTCCAACCCATGGTAAATCTGCAACAGAGGGCTGGTTTAATTCCTGCTGGGCTTTAAAGGGTGGTAAGTTGGTTGTTTTGTTTTGTCATTTTTAGCAGTTTTTACCCAACTGGATCAAGTCTAATTAATTATTTTGTTTTGTTTCAGCGACGCTGGGTGCCTTCTGGCGGTTGGGCTAGGTTGATCCACTTTGCATGTGCATTAGGTAATTTTAAACTGCATATTTTTTTTATTTTTTTTGTTTACTGCTAGGCCTATTTTAATTAGAAATTCAGCTTTTTTTTAAAGTTTGTTTTTGTAATAAAATTTAAATGTTCTATCTTTTTAACTTAAAGTGTCATAATGAATATATTTACCTAAATTTAGTTGTCTTGTTTAACTTTATTGTATTTTAGCCCTATATTAGAATTTCAATATTTAAAACTTTTAAAATAAAACTACAGGACTGGCAGTAGATTTGACATAACTTTGTGGGATGTGCACTTGAGCAGGTTGCACTATGGAATTTGCCACAAAACCTTGCTAACCTTGTCATAGTCTGAAATAATCTTGAGGACATCACCTTGTGAAAGCTAACGCTACTATCCATAGGTGGTTGCACAGCATCCAGCTTGCAGCTCTTTAGGGTTTAGGGGACGACGCAGAGTAAGAACCTGTTGTGACGCTTCCTCAGTTGTCTCAACAGCCATCTGGTCATTGGATGGGCCTAGGTCATTTACAAGGTCCTTTAAAACCAACAATTCCCACTGTCCTCCTCTTCTAACAATGTTTTACTGTACATAAAGGAGTTGATGTACTCAAAACATCCTTCTGGATCTCTACTTGACAACTCTGACGAATCCTTGCCTGGTTCAGTACCTATATTTGAAGCAATTTGGAAGTTGGTCAGGCATTTCCTGATGTCCCACACCAGGCTCTTCCTGTCATTGTCTGCCATGATGTCTCCTCCAGCACTCTGGTCTCTCTCAGCAGGATCTCTTCTCTTCGTGGATAGAGGCCTCACATCTTTACATCTGCTCCACTCAATCAGCTCTTCAGCAGGTTTGTTGTGTGAGGATAAGTTCCATTGGTGAGGAACCAATCCCTGTCCATGCCATCAAGAATCTGTAACAGACCCAGGTTTTGGGCCTGTTGGACAGACTAAATGTTCCTGTAAAACACAGGGAAATGATGAGACAGGCAACAGTGCCATATTGGAGAAGAACCTCTGACCCCACATAACAACCTACTGGCGTGAGGGTGTAATTACAACAAAAGTTATTTTCTCAAATGGAACTTTACCCTTCCATACAAAAAAAATAAAACATAATGTGTACACATTACTCTGTGTCACACAAAGTTGAAAGAAAAAAGAATGGTAGAATGCACTCAAAGAACTTCATAAAATCCTTCAAGGAAAACAAGAAAGGAAAGGAACTGAAAGAGGAGGAAAAGTTCAGGGGCTACCAAAGATGGAAACAAGGATGGACTCGGAGCTCCTGATTTCTCCTCTTTTCAAACCATGACACAAAGTTGAGTTTGAACCATTAGACACGACTCCAAATTGTATTCAGTTCTCTCTGAGACTCTTGAACATCTGACTCTTCATCTGCAGGAGATTAAGTTGTAAATATGTTTCAAATGTTCAGACTTTGGTGTGATTTTGTTTTAGAATTGCTCTGATTATTAAGTGTATTGTTTTGTGTACAGGACATTATTAATGAAAGTTATTTTAAAATGTCATATCACCCAGCTGTTTATTTACTTGTGTATATTATATGCATTCATTTAACTGTACAAACTGTAAAATTGTAACTATCAGGTGAAATATTTCTTTTAGTCTGCTTAGACTGATCTTATTCACTGTATACTGAACCAAATAGCCCTCTTGAGCACTTTGAGTCACTGGCTGCACAGATGTCAGTGTTCTTCACTCTCTCTTATAGAGGTGCAAGTCTCTACAGGACATGTTTTATGGACCTTCAGGTCTCTGCAGGACATGTCTCATGGACCTTCAGGTCTCTGCAGGACATGTCTCATGGACCTTCAGGTCTCTGCAGGACATGTGTCATGACTCTTCAAGTCTCTGCAGGACATGTCTCATGGACCTTCAGGTCTCTGTAGGACATGTCTCATGGACCTTCAGGTCTCCACAGAACATGTCTCATGGACCTTCAGGTCTCTGTAGAACATGTGTCATGAACGTTCACGTCTCTGCAGGACATGTCTCATGGACCTTCAGGTCTCAGCAGGACATGTCACATGGACCTTCAGGTCTCTGCAGGACATTTCTCATGGACCTTCAGGTCTCAGCAGGACATGTCACATGGACCTTCAGGTCTCTGCAGGACATGTCTCATGGACCTTCAGGTCTCTGCAGGACATGTCTCATGAATCTTCAGGTCTCTGCAGGACATGTCTCACATGGACCTTCAGGTCTCTGCAGGACATGTCTCATGGACCTTCAGGTCTCTGCAGGACATGTCTCATGAATCTTCAGGTCTCTGCAGAACATGTCTCATGGACCCTCAGGTCTCTGCAGGAGGCTCTTGAGTTTTTAGTTGTTCCAAAGCTCCAGTCACACATTCAGAGTGATATTGTAGTGGTCGACCTGATCCTGTTTTAGACAAAGCCTAGTTCCACTTTCCATACAGTGTAAAATCTGGGTTTTTGCAGAGGTTTTGGGACCTTAAAACTATGGGGGAAAAAAAAATCCAAAATCAAGTAAAAACACAGAAATGTAAACAGAATTCACTGAATCCCATTGAAATGAATAGGAAAATGTCTTGGTTCATTGGAAGTTCAACGTCACCGTTCAAATCTGACAATACATTTAGACCCCTCCCACCTTTTAGACCCCTCCTTCCTTCTAATACATCAAATATTTTTTGTCAAATACAGTCATGTCATTTCAGTGTTATAGGGCCTTAAAATGTCAAAAAAAAAAAAAAAAAAAAAAAAAAAAAAAAAAAAAAAAAAAAACACTTTTTTTTTTTACATAATCAAAACCTCTTGGCACTAAATATATAAATGTAAAGTACATGTGGTATCAGAGCATTTGTCTGAAGTCAGGCTTAAAATAAAGCCCAAAATTATACAAATATGTTATTTAATCACTGAGTTATAAGAGAAACAATGTGGGGTCAAATTGACCCTCATGGAACTTCAATGTGACTTTACTGGGAGGAACACATAAGGGTTAAACTTGTCCAATTGTGCTAAGACCAAATTCTGATTAAATCTGTATAAAAAAGTATAAGCTGTGTGTAGCTTTATGTTGGGGCACTGGCGGTAAAGAGTTTTACATGAAACAAGTAAAGTGAGTATGAGGATCAGTGCAGTTTTATGATTTATTATGCAGTGGAACTAAAAGATATGTTTTGTTTGGAAACATAACATGGCTAAGCTAAATAAGCACAAGTTAGGCTCTGTGCTAAACTATATATATAACTGTAACCTTGTAACTATATGAATACTGAATTAGCACCACAGCTCCCCCTGGTGCTTTAGAGTGGTAAAGCACATTTCACTGAGGATATTTTGCATGACACATTCCTTCCTGAGACACTTTATCAAACATGAAAATACTTTCACTTCAGACACGACGGCTTCATCCACGCACTGATCTCTGTGAGTTTATGAACATTTTTATGATAAATACTGAGTTTTTAGGTGGGTTTAACTGATTAATTGAGACATTTAAACATTTTTAAATGAGGCTATTCCACCTTTTGAAAGTAGATGGTCTGACTGTTCTAGTGCAATGTATTTTGAAAAAGTAATTATTTACCCATTACTAGTTACTTGTTAAAATGTATTAAAGTACACTACTTACTTACTGTCAGGCCCGGGTCCAGACCAAACTGACTGAGGGAGGATCTGAGTTTTCAAAAGAGCAAAGGCAAAGCTCTTATTAAATGTCTTTATTTATATTTTAAATGAGGTTTGGGCTCTTTTGCTCCCTGTAGACCCAGGTCTGCTGACAGCCTCAAGAAAGTAACAAGTTACATTACTTTTGTATTACTTTGTTTGTAATATTGTTCTAAGTGACTCAAATATGTGCTGTTATATTTTATTAAAAACATTTAAATAGAGTTAAAAAAACACATGTTTAAATTGTCCCAAAACACCTCACACCTGCTGTAGAAAAACATGTCACAGGACACTGCTGCCTCTGAGGTGTGTCTGAAAAAAGTTTCATTTAATTACAAGTTTTTGCAGTAATCTGTTACACTACTTTAAATATGAGTTTCATTAGAGTAAATCTGTGACTAAGTTACACCCAACACCGAGATACAAAATGAACTCTTGAAGCTTTGGTAACAGTGTTTAACACAAGAGTCTGAGACACACAGTCACATTTCAGCTTTTCTTAAAATTTTCAGTCAAATATAAAGTTTGTTCTGGCACCATGTTTACTCTGTGAACTGTGCATACAGCTGGGCTCTTGGTACAGATAAAGTGTTTAGTTTCTACTGCACTTTTGGACTGAGGTGACGTCAGGGGAGAAAACTGTTTCACTAAAAGTACATTCTGGATACTTCTCCCACAAATCGAGACAAAACTGAGTTCACTCACAGAGAGGAAACAAAACTCAAATAGCTCCTCTGAAATGTTCAGTTCAGTTTTAGCTGCAAAATTAATTGTATCAGTTTAAAGTTGAGTCGGTTTGTGGAGTGTTGAGTCCTGGAGTGTTGCCAAAGAATGTGAATAGACTGTATTATCCAAAGAATAAAAGAGTTAATAACACTAATAATAAGACGTGTATGTGTCCAAACATTGATCTGACACATGGAACTCCGAGCACGATCTCACCAAACAGAGAAAGTGTTTGTTATAATGGAACATAAAAGTGCAGCCTGTAATGTTCCTCTGAGCCTCTGTCCAGCACAAGGAGCAGGGCCAGAGCAGAGAAACTCAAGGATTAAAATCAACAACAAAACCCTCAGAAAGAAGATGCACTGCCAGCAGTTTACAATGTAGCTGTAGTGATGTAATAGAGACCTAATGTTTGTATGTGCGTGTGTGTGCGTGTGTGTGTGTGTGTGTGTGTGTGTGTGTGTGTGTGTGTGTGTATTCTCCACTCTGTGGGAGTGAATATGAGACTTGAAGTACTAGAGTTTAAAATGAGAGCTGTGTTGTGTTGTTTTCTGCAGGTACAACTCTGTTCAAACAGAAGCATCATGGCATCTACATCAAAAGGTAAGATCGATGCTCTATTATAAGCTCTAGATAGAACATGGTTCTGTTATCGTGGTAAATGTGGGGGCCAACAAGAGTCTGATGAAAAATACTGTTAAAACTGTTCCTAAAAAATCACTGATGATGTGTGTGTGTGTCCTGATAATGGTGTGTGTGTGTCCTGAAAATGGTGTGTGTGTGTCCTGATAATGGTGTGTGTGTGTCCTGATAATGTGTGTGTGTGTCCTGATAATGTGTGTGTGTCCTGATAATGTGTGTGTGTGTCCTGATAATGGTGTGTGTGTCCTGATAATGTGTGTGTGTCCTGATAATGTGTGTGTGTCCTGATAATGTGTGTGTGTGTGTGTGTGTCCTGATAATGTGTGTGTGTGTGTCTGATAATGTGGTGTGTGTGTCCTGATAATGGTGTGTGTGTGTCCTGATAATGTGTGTGTGTGTCCTGATAATGTGTGTCCTGTAATGTGTGTGTGTGTCCTGATAATGTGTGTGTGTCCTGATAATGTGTGTGTGTGTGTCCTGACAATGTGTGTGTGTGTCCTGATAATGTGTGTGTGTGTGTGATAATGTGTGTGTGTCCTGATAATGGTGTGTTGTGTGTGTCCTGATAATGTGTGTGTGTGTGTGATAATGTGTGTGTCCTGATAATGAGTGTGTGTGTCCAGATAATGCGTGTGTGTGTGTGGTGTCCTGATAATGTGTGTGTGTCCTGATAATGTGTGTGTGTGTGTGTCCTGATGATGTGTGTGTGTGTGTCCTGATAATGTGTGTGTGTGTGTCCTGATAATGCGTGTGTGTCCTGATCGTGATGTGTGTGTGTGTGTCCTGATAATGTGTGTGTGTGTCCTGATAATGTGTGTGTCCTGATAATGCGTGTGTGTGTGTGTGTGTGTCCTGATAATGTGTGTGTGTCCTGATAATGCGTGTGTGTGTGTGTGTGTGTGTGTGTCCTGATAATGTGTGTGTGTCCTGATAATGCGTGTGTGTGTGTGTGTCCTGATAATGTGTGTGTGTCCTGATAATGGTGTGTGTGTCCTGATAATGCACCACTCCATCTGTCTATTATTGAGTCTATTATTTTATTTTGAGTTTGAGCCAAGAAAAAATGCATCATTTACAAACTACATGTTATACAGAAGTGAAAATCAGATTTCTTGAAAAGGAGTTGGGGAAATACAACCTGCCCATATTTATTAGAGAAATGATGTGTTTGCTTTTGACATGTCGAGGTCAAAACTCTATACAAATATCTAGCTATTAAACTACACACTCACATCAATTGACTTTTTTCATATTGTTAAATGAATTATTTGGTATTATTTACCCATGTGACATACAAAAATATTTTATATAAACCAGGTCTTATTCGATATGAGCTCATGTCATTTTGTGTTCAGCTGGATCAGATCGATGTTATAATCTCCACATGAAAATAGTTTTGTTGTCGCTCACAGATATATTTTAATCCTGTCATTGAGGGGGTGGAGGTGTGGAGGTGTGAAAATGTAGATCTGTATAGAATTTATTTTCAAGCTTCATATTTGTCTTTTACACAAAGGGCTGATATATTTGTGTTTGTGAAATCATAATTGTTTCATAAAGTGCACAAGATTTTTCCAATGTTTACTGTACAGTTGCTAGTAACAGCTGTAGAATTACACCAATGTATGTCCCACCTCATGTGCGACCAGGAAGTGGCACTGGAAGATGGCAGTCGGACAGGCATTCTTTGAGCTGTTGTATTTGAATCTCAGAATATTAATTTAGACCTCAATTTTGAACCGACAGGTTCAAACAGGTTTCTGTTCTTCTCTTTACTCTTTTAACAACAAAAGTCAATATTTGACACCTCTTAAACAAAACTTTGAGCACTTTTCGAAGAATATAAAGATGATCTGGGAAAAAAACTTGACACTGTGGCTGAACTAACTTCCTCCTCCAAAAGCCGGGTCCCAGCAGCAGTAACGGATCAGTGGTGGTGGTGCTGTCAACAAAAAGGAAAACTAACACCAACTAAACCGGCCGCTGCACCACCCAAACAAGGTAATCTTTTCAAAGAAAAATTATGCAGAGCTGACAGCCCTCACCGCAGTTATTAACAAGCTGACTGACAGATTTGATGACTTCGTTGTGAAACTTTGGGACAACTCTATAATACTAGCCAACCTGACCAAGATAACCGAACACTGATGAAATAAAAAACTGTAAAGCCAAACTCAGTGATGGGGAAGTCGGTCCCTGCCCTAAAGAGAATGTTGATTTGAAGGAGCAGGTGTTGGAGATGGAGCGCTGTAAACGGCACTGGGAATATGAAAATGCAGCAGGGTTAAAAAGAAAAGCAAGATGAGAACACCTGCAGAGAAGTACTGGAGAGCTTGGCTAAAATCGCGCCACAACACGCATCATTCCTGAACATCACGGTGGACACGGTGCACTGGGGGAGAGGGAAGTTGGGAGGCACCTTCTATGTACTTGAGATTCGTTCAATAGCACTTTCACACTACTTGCTGCCCTTTACCTTTTCGGTTTATTTCTCTTTTATATTATTTATTGATTATTGTTTTTATTTTAATGCCGAATTTAAATTTTGTATTTTTAAATACTAGAAGTTTACAAGATAGTGTAAAAAGAAAATATTTTCTTATTTTGTAAAAATGTAAATGCTAACTGCATTTTGTTACAAGAAACACACTCTGTGGAGGCAGATGAGAAGTTTTGGTCTAATGGGGTGAAAAAATATTATTCTCTCATGGTACAAACAAATCTTCTGGTGTCGCTTTGCTTTTTAAAAATTGTCAATTTCAAATTGAACCGCCATCTTAACGTGGTGGATGGGTTTGAGTACCCAAATGATCCTGGGAACCATGTAGTCGGGGGCTTCATGCCCCTGGTAGGGTCACCCACGGCAAACAGGTCTCGGGGGACGGATCAGACCAAGAGCGGCCTTCCATGGATAGCAAAAGATCAAGGCCCGTTACGTCGCCCGGACTGGCATTACCCGGGCCCCACCCTGGAGCCAGGCATGGGGTGGGTGCTCGCCATCAAGCGCCTGGTGGACGGACCTTTTCCCATGGAGCCTGGCCAGGCTCAATCCGAAGGAGTGACGTGGGGCAAGCATAGCAAATTAATAGCTAAACAATGTAAACAGAAAGAAACTGAAATTATTAAAGAAGTAATCCAAATTTGCTCTAAACCTCATTTTGATGATGATGATAAACAGTGAAAAAGTATTCTTCAGTGCTCCCTTGTTGATCTTTACACTAAAAAAGCCAAAGGAGCATATCTTAGATCTAGAGCAAAAAAAACCCCAGCATATTTCTGTCACTTGGAAAAGAAAAGGCAAGAAGGAAATACAGTTGAAAGTCTTTATATTAATGATCACCTTTGTAATGAGTCTCAACTGATACACATAAATCTCTTCCTTTTATAGCAGCTGTACATGTCATCTTACTCTAAACCTCACACTGACTCCTTTTTACCAAACTATTCAAGATTTAATCCCAAAAACTGATAATACTTTCAAAGAGATCTGTGAAGTAGAAACAACTATATAAGAATAGGAAAAAGTGTTTGGTTGTTTGTCCAAAGATAAAGCTCCAGGTTGTAACCACCTGAGTAGTATTTTCTATAAATTCTTCTGGGATCACATCAAAGATCTTATTTTCAAACTGCTTAAAAAAAAGGTTTTAGAAAAATCCTTCCCTCACTCCAGTGTCGTGCACTGCCTCACCTGCCATCACAAAGAAAAATTAAATGGTTATATTTATCCAATTATTTTGTAAGACAAGACTTTGCAATTTTATTCTTTTTTTTTTTTTACTCAAAATCGCAAAAATTTTTACATTTACCATTGAAATCCTGAGAAGGTCGTTCGTGCCTCACATGGACTGACTGTGCTGTAGCTCAGCAGTGATGCTGCTGCTTTAAGCGGCTGTGAAAAAGGCGCTGGGTGAGGCACGCAGTTACCCTGGGGGGCACTCATGAGCCCAGGGATTCATGTAACTCCCGCAGAATAGGGCCCGCAAACTACAATTTAGAGTTAGCAAGTCAACTTTAGCAATTCACTTTTTTTCTTCTTGTCTGGCCCTACTTTTTAAATGGAGGAAGATTACACATTGAAGCTCAAGCAGTTTGCTAAACTGGACTTTCAGTCAAAGCAGGAGGTTATAATTAAAGGAAGACTAACGCTAAAGGAGCTAAATGGGTTTGCTGCATGTGACGGGACGAAAGACCCGATTTTTTCAAACAGAGATGTACAAAATGGTAAGAAATTTAATTACTTCAATCCACTGAAAATGGGGGAAACAGAATAAGGATAGGAAAAAAAAAAACAATACAAAACCAGCTTTTTATTTCATCCTATTAGAGCTATTTCGTACGGACTTCGGAACTTTTATTTTGAAATTCTTTTTTATTCTGGCCCCAAGTCACTGGGAGAGAAATTGACCCGGGGCCAAATGTGAGACACTGGTTTATATGTTTGGAAATCTGATTGTGACGACATCAGTGCCTCATCAGCCACGAACCTCACCGCACATCACTGCCTCACTTATACTATGAAACAGAGAGAGAGATCACTCTTATCCCCAAAAAAAACCCTACCCACCTTGACAATTTAAGGCCTAAAACCCTCTTAAATAATGATTAAAGCTCTTAACTCACATTTTTGCAAACAGACTCAAACCAGGTATAACACAAATCGTTTCTGAAACTCAGTCTGGTTTTATAAAAGGTCTCTATTCATAATAACATACGCCTTGTCCTAGATTTCAGTGACTATGATTTTCTAATTAATAATGAAGGTTTCATTTTATTTTTTTTTACAAGGTTTTTGATATGATTGAGCATCATTTTATGCTCCAAGCAGTCATTTGGTTTGAGGAATAAGTTTATTAATGTTATTAAAACCTTTTATAATGATACCAGCACCTCTGTTTGTTTACCCCAGGGGACATCTCAGAGATGTCCCCTGGGGTACAGGGGACAAAAGAATAAAAACAAGGGCCCAATTTCACCCTTCTGTTTATTGCAGAAACAGAAATGCTGTTCATATTCATTAAAATACAGACTTTTGTCTGTATGTCAGCTAGCTGACGATACAACCTGAATGAAATTCCTTAAATACTTCAAATTATTGAATGCTTTTCTAAAGCCTCAGGCCTCAGATTGAATTTAAACAAATGTGAAATTTTATGTCAGCCATGTGTGGTTTCCTGTGCCTGTAATATCCCAATTAAATCCACATGCAAATAACAAAAGATAAGAATGATTCAGAAAAATCATCATCCCATATTTGGGATAAACTTAAGATTTGCTCTACTTCTTTGAATAATTGAGCACTGAGAGATTTATCTATCTTTAGTAGTATTCTGCTCACCAAACCGGAGAGTACATCTAGACTTATACCTGCCTATTCTATAGGAATCCCTAAACCAAGGATTAAAGCTGTTAATCAAATTAACTTTAATTTCATTTGGAAGCGAAAAACACACTACATCAAACAAGGAAATTTAATCAAGAACTATGAAGATGGAGGTTTGCAAGCTGTTAGATTTGACAGCCTGAATGGCACTCTGAAAACAAATTGGCTTAGATCTTTTAAAAAAAATTAAAATAGTCTATGATTTATTATTCCTTTTAAAATATCTTCAAAGTTAGGAGACTTTCAATTTCTTCTCAGATGTGACTTCAATGTTAAAAAAACAACAACTGCCCATTCAGCTCTCCTCTTTTCATCAGCAAGTCCTTTTATATCAGAGACTCAGAGATATAAACAGAACTATAGTCCACACAACACACCCCTTTAGAAATGCCAGTTCATAACTGTTAGGAACAAATCCTTTTTGTACAAAAGTGGTTTGAAAAGGGGATGTGGTCCCTGATACATTATTGACAATGGTGGTCTTATGTCATTTGATGAATTCTCAAGAAAATATTTACAAACAGAAAAGAAAAAAGAAATTTATTAAAATCACTGAGGCCATTCCTGAACACAGTCTCCTTCCTCTTCCATAATCCTGACTGTACACTGTGTGCACAATTATTAGGCAAGTGATTATTTTGACCATATCATCATTTTATCTATAATTTCCAACTCCAAGCTTTATAAACTTGAATGCTTATTGGATTTAATGCAGATCAGGAGATGTGCATGTGTGTAAAAAGGGAGGGTGTGGTCTAAGGAGATCAACACCCTATAACAAGGTGTGCAGAATTATTAGGCAAATTCTTCTCAGGAAAAATTGACCAAAAAAAAGAGATTTTATTGACTCTGAAAAGTCAAAAAAATGTAAACAGTCTTTCAGAGGGATGCAGGACTCTTGAAATATCTAAGATATTCGGGCGTGATCACAAAACCTTCAAACATTTTGTTGCAAATAGTCAACAGGGTCGCAAGAAACATGTCAAGAAGAAAAGATGCTAATTAACCACCAAAGATTTGAGAAGAATGAAACATAAAGATACCAGGAACCCATTATCCTTCAGTGCTGCGATATTCCACAACTGCAACGTACCTGGAGAGTCAAGAAGAACGAGGTGTTCACGTCTCAGAGACACGGCCAAGGTAAGAAAGGCTGAAACACGACCACCTCTGAACAAGACACATAAGTTGAAATGTCAAGAATGGGCCAAGAAATATCTGAAGACACTTTTCAAAGGTTTTGTGGACTGATAAGACGAGGGTGACTCTTGACGGACCAAATGGATGGGCCTGTGGTTGGATCAGTAACAGACACAGAGCTCCACTTCGACTCAGACGCCAGCGAGGTGGAGGTGGGGGACTGGTATGGGCAGGTATTATTAAAGATGAGCTAGTTGGACTTTTTTGGGTTGAAAATTGATCAAAATCAACTCTCAGACCTACTGCCAGTTTTTAGAAGACACTTTCTTCAAGCAGTGGTACAGGAAAAAGTTGACATCTTTCAAGAAGGCTTTGATTTTTATGCGAGACAACGCTCCATCACATGTATCAAAGTCCTCCACCCTGTGGCCAGTAAAGGCCTTAAAGATGAAAATGAAAAACTAATGACATGGCCTCCTCCTTCACCTGAATTAAACCTATTGAGACATTTTGGGCCCTTCGTAAGCAGGAAATTTACAGTGAAGGAAAACAGTTCCTCTCTGAACAGTGTCTGGAGGCTGTGGTTGTGGCACAAAAAGTTGATTCTCATGAGATCAAAAAACTGACTGACTCCATGAATGGAAGGCTTGCGACTGTTATTGAAAAGAAAAGGAGGATGGCTATATTGGTCACTGAGGTTTTTTTTTTGTTTTTTCACAAATGTTTATTTTTAATTTTTGCGTTTGTTTTTATTATTCTCACTTTAACAGATGAAAATAAACAAAATCTTTCTTTTTCATTTAGTTGCATAATAATTCTGCACACTAATAGTTGCCTAATAATGGTTTACATGTAGATACTCTCTTAAGAAAGCCAAAACTTCTCTTTTACTACTTAAATGTTCAGGTTTGAGGGTTTGTTAACATTTTGGATTGACCAAGAGCACTGTAGCTGTACAATAACAAAATGAATCCTCAAAACTACAACTTGCCTAATAATTGCGCACACAGTGTAGATGTCCCACTCTTCCTAAGCTCATTATAAATGGGTTCAGCATCTCAACTGTCAAACTTCCAAATTGTAAAATTAAAACAATTCTTTCATGATGCTCTTTTCTCCTATATTTCAAATCCAAATTATATATTTACAATGTTTTCTTCTCAGGAAAAGAAGGAAATTCGTACGATCTATTTAAAACTTCCCAGTCCCCCTAGACCTGGCCCTGGCCAACCCGCGGCTCTCGAGCCTCATGCGGCTCTTTAACTAGTTTCATGCGGGCTCTTCAGTAGCTTTCACATGACATGCGTCAAATATGCTTGGCTGGCGTTGCCATTCCATTCCCAATACGGCTAGATGGCACGCTGACCAGGTATGCCTGTTTGAGTGACGTTTAAACGTGCGACAAGAGAATCTTTGGCGTGACATCATTTGCGTTGAAAAACAATTTTCCGTCATGTTAGCTCTCAAAATGGCAGGAAAAAAAAAGCACAGCCAAACGAAAATATGAAGAAGAACACAGGACGTTTTTTGACAGAGTGGGAGAGTTTATATTATATATTATATTTTTTTGTTGAAGTAATGGCGAGCCGACCTGCCTTATATGTCACGCAGCATTAGCGCATTCAAAGCTTCAAACCTTCAGCGCCACTTCAGCTCACTCCATCCTAACATCGAACAGGAATTTCCAAAAGGGACTGAACTTCGCAAGCACAAGTTGGTCGCTTTGAAAAGTCAGGCAGAAAAAGCAGATGCAGTTTTTCCCAAAATTTTACGAAACACTCGGAGACCGTTAGGCTTGCATCATATCAACTGGCTTGGAACATAGCACGGACTAAAAAAGCCATACAACGAAGGGGACTTCATTAAAAAAATGCCTCATTGACGCCGTTGAAATCTTGTCTCCTGAAGACGACAAACTAAAACGGAGCGTATCAGACGTCCAACTGTCTCGCCACAGTGTTTTGAACGCAGAATATCGGATATTAATACGGCTGTTGTTTATTTTTGTCTATTTTTGTTTGTGGTCTTGCTTGAACTGAGAGTTTGTGTGTGTGAGACAGTGCACACAATGTTAACTGTTGAAAAAGAAAGAACTAATATTATCATGTTGGGTGTGGTTATTTTCATTAAATCTGGCTGAGCAGAGGTCTGTGTGTGCGTGCATACATGATTAAGGAATGGGATGATGTTCATGTGGTGCCCATGTGTATGATGTGGCTCTTTGCAGTAACACAGAAAAAAAAGTGGCTCTTAGTCTCTGACTAGTTGGCCACCCCTGCCCTAGACCAGGGGTCGGCAACCCGCGGACTCCATAAATTATAAAGTCTATTTGTGTTAGTTCTTTATTAAATTGGAAAATTATTCTAATGTTGAAATATCAAAATAAAATTATATTTATTATTTTTCATTGCTCAAAAATAAGCGTCACACTCACGGAAACTATGGTCAAAAACAAACAGCACTCACACCTCACACATGCAGCTCACAGTCCTGCATAAAGATACAGCCCCGATTTGCTGACACTGTGCAGAGGTTCGGGAGCAGGAAGATCTGTAGCACTACATGGATTTCATAAACCAGTGGTGCCCAATCACCGAGCTGGGGACCAGTTCCGCTCCATTATGCATTTGCTACCGGGAATAACCCGCTTTGGGCCGCACAAAAAACATTAATTAAAAAATCTGCAACTGCATCTTATCCGACGCAATTTTGGCCCGTCCCTCATGACACATAAGCTCATCTGTAGATGTATATGAAAATCCTGAGAGGAAATCTCCACAGCAATCCATCTGATATAACAGTGAGTATATTATATCTGTGCTAGATCTGCTTCTTGTCCTCTGCGATGACAATATTACGTATAACGCTTCAGTGCTTCGGCTCATGGAGACTAAGCACCTTGGATTAAAAGATAAGGCTTTAAAGTAGGGGTGTCAAACTCAAAAATGGACGGGGGGCCAAATGAAAAAATTGCTACAAGCCGAGGGCCGGACTTATCGAATGTTCATTGAAAAAACATGTAAAATGACTGCACATAGTCTAGTGAAACCTAACTGAATCTACTGAAATCCTAACACATATATTACTATATGATCGGATGAATAAAGCAATATTTTCTTATGGCTCTGTCAGTAATTTTTATTTTCAACAGGCACAAAAGACAAACTTGCTTTATTATAAAAATCCCCATAAACATGCACATTAAATGAATGAAGTGGGATTTTTTAATTCAAGGCACCATCAGTATATTTTCTTAGGGAAATGGCAAAAGTAGGATCAATTTACTTCAAAGAAATAAACTCAACACTCAAATGAAATATTTTTAAAACATAATTGGATTGAAATACAATAAAATAAAGTGCAAAAAAAAAATCTATGGATGAGAGAAAAACAAACACTTTCTGTGCCTCCCACAGAGTCAGTTTGGTTTTAAAACTCCTTCACTGTTCCTGCACATCTCAGAGACACGACCCCGACCTGCAGCTGCAGTTTCATCACATTCCGACTAGTGGCTGTCACAGAAAACAACATTTCACACAAAAACCGTTTCGTCTCAGAGTTGTGTGTGTCTTTTTCCCTTTGCCTTTCCAAGAACAGACAAATCTCCCGTCACGCAGCTCAAACATCTTTTGCAGCACCCTTTCCCCTGTTTATCCACGCACCTCAAGACCTCCTCACAGACATGGCAAATCACCAGCTACTCTCGTTTTTAGCTCGCTCAGAAATGTTTTGAACTGGAGATAATTTAAACCTGTGGCTCTGGATAAAGGAACTGCAGCGTGATGGTCTCAGGACATGGGTTCCATTTTTCAAGGCTTTACCAACAGGAACTGAAGCTGCCGTGTCCCATTCCAAATCAAATGCGCCGCCTCGAGCTCTCGAAGTGCGGGTTCGGGTCGAAGTAGTACCGCCCGAATGCACCGTGTGACAGCGCATTTTAGGGCACACGGCCATCGACTCCTGGTGTATGGACCCCAATGAGAAGCTGTCAGCTCACCCTGAGACTTTTTCCCTCCTGATCTTCTCCCGGTGTCCTCGCCAACCAGTCCAACTCCTGTGTCACCGTTCCACTCCCGTGTCCACCAGTCCACTCCACGTTCCACCAGTCCATCGGGTGTCCACCAGTCCATACTGTTCCCGTGTTCCCCGTTCCACCAGTCCACTCCCGTGTCCACCGTCTGCTCCCGTGTTCCTTCGGGTCCCACTCCCGTGTCCTCCAACATCGCGGTGCTCGTCTGTTGTCAAATAAAACCCACGAGTTTTTCCCGATGGCAGCTCCATCCATTTTGTAACACATCTTGACACCATCTTGTTCATACGGATCATCTCCTGTAGTTTGTTGCCACACATAGGACGAAACGCCCCCAAAAACTCCTCTGTCACGCTCAGACAGATTTAAGACCCCTCGTTTTAATTACTTCCATATTCTTGTCCTGGGCCTTTGTTCCATGTCCCATATTCTTGGTTCTTTGGGTCCAAAGTGTTTCGTTTCATGTGATGCAGTCTTAGATTATACTTGGTCAATTACTGCACACAAGCTCCTCCGTGAACATGTTTTAATCCGCACTACCCACCTGTCTGAAACCCCCGTTTCTCCAAGTGTCAATTACGTTGTGCCATTTTTTTGGGATGTGTATCTGAAAGTTGACTTTTTTCTGTTATGCTAATTGGACGCTGTATGAATAATGTGAAAATGGAAGCGCGCCTCCCCGCGCTCAGTCCCGCGCGTGTAAAAACACCTGCGGTACTGTGTTTTCTGACCACCAGAGGAGGGGGGCGTGACTGCTCTGTCTTTCTAATTGATGCACAAAAAACAACAGCGAGAGCAATCATGGGATTTGTATTATAAGCGCTGCCACCGTATTAATCCCGGCGGGCCAGCTCTATATTATTTTGGAAATTAGCCTCGCGGGGCCAAAAATATAATACCCACTGTTTTTTGAAATTTGGAACCCGGCGGGCCAGAGTTTTTGACAACTATGGATGTACAAAACACTGGCTCTTCCCCAGGTTCCAAATGAAAAGTTTAAAAATTAAAATTTTTGTATTGTTATGCATGACAAAAAAAAATGTGAAATGATTTTAAAATGTGATCTTTGTTAAGGGTAAATTCTTTTCTCTTCTTAAAAACAAAACCATAACAAAACTTATCTCTAAGGTTATGTATGCAGAAAAAAACTGCTATAAAGCTTAAAAATGTATTAGATGATAAAAGTCTTATGGGACACAAGGCCCTAGTTGATATGTTGGTTTCTTTTGTTTTTCTTTCTTTTCTGCATTCCTACGTAAATACTCTGTCTGTTCCTGACTTAATTGTGGAACTTGTCCTATTTATGCTCAACAAATGGTACATAACTTTATCATTTTATTTAATTAAAAAAAAAAAAGGAAAGTACCAACACCAGGGGGAAGTAAAAGTTCCAAAATTACTGAAAAATAGTCAAAAAGCAGAATAGTCTGTCCTGCCCAGCATTTTCAAGTTTGGTAACAAAAAAGCCAGTCACCACCAGTTTTATCTTCAGAGGGAATCACACCAAAACCATGCTCTGAAATTCCAGTATCACTGAGAGCAGGGACTCTGTGTGTTTTATCATTTTTAAGATATTAACGTTAAATATATTTCCTCAAAATGGTGATTCCACCCGTTAATCTTTGTGAAACATACACATACTGAAGAGGAGCATGTTTACATTCATTGTTTGTAATCTAATCACCGCTCTGGTTTCCAGTGTCTGAGCTGAGGCTGGTTCTTACTGGGGAACGAAGTGAGTCTGAAGACCTCAGTGGGAAACCTTGCTTTGGGGAAGACAGAGTTCACTCAACTTTTTAAATGTGTAAAAAGTCAGGTGGGAAAAAAGGAGAGAACATTCCAGGACAAACCCAGTGAGAGTGTTGATCTACAAGCTCCAGACCCAGGCTGCTTCTCCACCACACCTCACAACAAGAACTTCCAACAGTTTATACAAGACATTAAAGTTCTGAGTTGCCCAGGTCCTCATGTGTTCCTGCTGCTTTCTACAGCCTGGAAGGACTTCACTGAGCAACACAAAATCAGACTACAGTCAGTTCTGGAGAGACTCAGTGATCAGGGCCTTCTACCCATTCACTGGTTGCTGATGCAGCTCACGAAAAGAGACAAACAGAGTCCATGAAGAAATACACGAGACCAAACACAAAATATAAGAGGACATGATTCATCAGATGTAGAGAGACAGATATATGTGGTGTGAATTTCACTGATCTATATGAAGGTGATCTGGATTCTGAAAGAATTTTAAACGTAACGTAAGAGCTGTTCTCAAGAATCGTGATATGTTGAAAAGAGAACAGTGGAAGATCATCTGAACAATAACGTAAGTATTAAACCTAAATGTTGTTTTTTTATTTATGTTGTAGTTTTTAAATAGAACTTTGCGGTTATAGAGTCACTTTGAGCGTTTAAAAACATAATTAAAATCACACACAGAAAACAGCCAAACACTGCACCCTATTTAAGGCTAAAATATCACTAAATAAAAACACTTTCTCAGATTATATTTGTAGTACAGATCAGGTGTGGGGGTTATGTTGCAGAAGTTCTATAAAATAAATGTGTTTTCTTTTTTTTGCAGGTAGGGTGAAATCACTGTGATGTCTGAGGATTACTTTGGTGGGTAAAACTGGCAGTGGAAAGAGCTCCTCAGGAAACACCAATTTTGAAAAGAAAAGATGCATTTAAAGGCAAAATTCAAGTTCATCGCGCGGGGTCACCAAAAGTTTGTCAGAAGAGAAGGTTCAAAGTTCAGTGGCGGGACGCCGTGTTGCTGTTGTGTGGACACTCCTGGGACTGTTCGATACAAAAAAACATGTCCACATTGACGAGGTCGACGTGGAAAGGTTAATGTGGTGTCAGTCCTGTTGTCTCCAGGGCCACACGTCTTTCTGTTGGTGCTACAGTTAGTAAGATAGATTCCACACAAGAAAGAAAGAAATACCATTTGAACCACTGATCAAGAAAGGGTTTGGTAAAAGGAAAGTAGAAAGGTTCATGATAGTTATGTTCACACACGACCAGGAGATAGTCAATAGCGGAATTTCTTAAAGAGACAGGGTGAGTACCCTTGAACAGCGATAGAGGAGAATTAATCATGTGTTTAAAACCGACTGTGGACGTGATATGTCAACCTTGGAAGAAGATCGAGTGCTCTTGAAGAATGTTAGGAGACTGCTACACCAACGGTACTGAAGGCTAGGCAGCCATTAAGAGAGAGTGTTAGACCAATGGAGAGTAAAAAGGATGGAGGGAAAAGATAGTGAATCAGAGGGGAAAGGGAAATGGATTTTGCAAGGGCAGAGAGATCAAGAGTGAGATGGGGAGAAGAAGCAACATAGAGGAGGAGAATGCTACATCAGAAGACATGTATTTGCAGTGAAGTACTTCGCTGAGAGTCACAAGCCACTTAATAAAAGAGAGAGCGCAAATAACAAAGATCTTCTGAGAATGAAAACAATAAGGAGGGTAGATATATACAGGAGGAGCATGAGAAAGAAAGAAGAGAAGATGGCAGAGGGAAAAGGGAGGAAGATGGAGGAAAGGGGAATGAGGGGGGGGGGGGGGGGGGGGGGGGGTGCAAAGGGAAAGAGAGGAGATGAAGAGGGAAAGGGGGGGGGGGATGAAGAGGAAGAGGAACGAGATGGGAGATGCAGAGGAAATCAGAAGAGTTTTTATTGCAAGTAGGGGAAAACGTTACTTTCGGGGATGAGTTGCCCAACGGGCATAAAAACAAGGCCAGGGGTAGGAGGTGGCGTGCGGCGAGGTAAATACAAATAAGGGCATGCCAGGGGGGGGGGGGGGGTGGGGGGGGGTAAGGGGGGGGGGGGGGGGGGGGGGCTTGTCGCAGCAAAGAATAAGATACGTCGAGGGATTCATTTTTTAACAATAGGAGCATCTAAAACAGTGAATAAGATTATAAGAGGTAGGGGGAGTTGCTATTGTGGCTTTGGGTGACAGCGTTGTGTTCTTGGTTTGGGTTCTAGCGCTTCCTTGGGTGAGTCAGAAACCGCTGTCATGTGATTTAATTATGGTGTTGAATTAAAGTATCTTATGTGGTAATATCATATGTTTAACTGTAATGCCCGACTGTGGTGTTCAATATCATCTGTGTTAGTGTAAATGTGTGAATATATATGTGTTTAATATCTATGTTAATGTATGTTGGTTTGTAATGTGTGTTATATTATGTTCAATGTAATGTGGTTTGTTATGTAATGTGTTGTTTTCATTCATTATCCTTAATCAACAGTATGAGGTAGGTTTGCCTGTTGTTGACCATGTGGAGAAAACATGGCTGTAGTAGACATTAGGGTGGGAGTTCAATGACATAAGTAAAATCGTAAAGATATTAAAAATCTTATTTGTCAACAAAAAGTACTGGTAAGTTTTTGTTGAACCTAAAAAATGAAAACCGGTACCGTTGTTACTACGGCCCCTTGCCAATATCCTTTTCGACCACATATAACCATCATGAAGCCTGCACCTGCCTGTGGTTCATTTTTCCACCTACATCACCCCCCCCTCGTCCAATGTTTACTGTGATATTATATAATCTATAGATCTATGAGATATATTATATTCTATTACTTTGTCCTTCATTCTTGAGTTTAAATACACCCAATTTCCGCAGAGGAGCGAGTCAGACAGTGTGGATGCACCTCATCAACACACAGGTTTACACCACTTACAGCCTCAGACTGTGGGGACCAAACTGCATAAATGGGGGACATTAGCTTAACCTGCTATTTAAATAGAAGTGATCATAGGTGCACTTTCCAGATTCGTTACCATCTCGTAGGCCCATTTCCACTTTCCATTTGGAAAAACTGTGTCTCCTCTCTCTGTAACTGCCTGCTGTAAAAATCAATTCATTTTGGTCTTAAAATGTTTATAGTAACCCACTCTACATGATCTGGGGTTTTTTAGGTTTGCTATTTTGTCCATAAACTCAAGAAATAAACAACATGATAACAGACAAATTGGGCCATTTTTCTTTCCCTGAGGGTCACTCCCACTAGGCTTTTAAGTGACCTCAGGGATTGAACAGTTTGTTTAAAGCACCCCTGCTCGATATGCTAAACCCGCAGTGCATGGTCCGAGATTAGTTCTTTGGGTTGCACACGTGTGCACACACATTGCAGGTTACAGGCACACAACATACACACATGCACAACATAACACGTCGCACACATATGTGACAACACAATACCACATACAACAAGCTATAATACACGCACACACACACATACACACATGCACAGCATACTAAACATGTGGCACACATCTGTGCCAACCCACATACACACACACACACACACACACACAATATATATTTACACATATATACACCCATGTTACGAGCACACACGTACGCACATGTATGAGCACACACACACACTAAAAAACATGGCATAGAGTTGTGGACGTCTGGTCCCAACTGTTGGTGCGAAGGTTTAGGCATTGTCTGTGCTGTGTTGTTGGATGTTGTGTTTATGTTTCTGTGTGGTTTAGTGGGGTTCGATTTGTTTCTTTCTTGTAAACACTAAACATGGACAAGGAAAAGTACAAATCAAAATCAGCTTCATTGGATTTAAATGTTTATCTAATTATAAGAAATATATATACTTATATATATATAAGTTTTGGTGTAAGCGGTCCAAGATAACTAAGGAGTCCTGAAATACAAAGTCAGAGGGGTTTAACTGAGGTCCCGCACAGGTAAAGAGAACAAGGAAAAGCGATCGCGGACTCTCAGGAAAGGACACAGAAGAGGTTCCTGAGATGTGCATGTTACACAGTTTTTATAGCATTCTAATTTTCATGTGTGTGAAGGAGGGAAGGGTTCTCTTCTGTCAGCATAGCATTATTTTCATGAGCTACGGCAGGGCTACACTTAACTCTCAGTTCTGTCCTTGGCTCTGAAGCAACAACCGTTCAAGTTTAAAGTAATGTGACATTGCTAAGTGTAGATACTTTACCACGATGAAAGGAAAAAAACAGCCAAAAAACAGTCAGTCTGTCTGAGAAAAAAACTAAACCTTATAAAACTAGTTACACACAACCCACACTGCCAAAGCCTGGACATGTTCAAAATGTGTCATCTGGGTGCCGAGCTGGAAATGTGACTTTTGAATCAGAAGCTCAGTAGAAAACCATTCTTATATAAGAATGTATGTGTTTATGTTTCCAATGGGAGCGAAATCAAAAAGACTGCAGTTTGAATGGACTTGACTGGGTTTCACTGGGGTGTCAAAAGGTGTTCACTGGTGTCTATGACAAAGCTCAACTAGGGAAAAAGGGGAAGTTAACAAAATAAGATGGAAAATTGTGAAAGAACAAAGTTTTAATTTTTAAAAGGAATGTTAAAGTAAAAGACTCTACAAAAAGAGGCTCTTAACCAGAGTAGTTTTCAATGTGTAATTTAAATACAAACCAAACAAAAGTACTAAAATTGCAATTACAACAAAATAAATGAGTCTCAGAATTAACCAAAGATCTATGAGTGTCACAATTTCAACACTCTTAAGTTACAAGAACATAGAACAAAAGTGGGCACGCTGTTCCCTGGGCAGAACCTGGCAGTCAGGAGTGGCAGGGGGCGGGTTTTTTAAAGGGCTGCTGCCCACAGGTGGAAGGTCACGATTGGCTCTGATCGTCGCCTCCGCTCACTACGCAGGACCCTGCTGTCAATCAGCTGCCAGCTGGAGGAGCAAAACCAGGAGGGCCCAGAGAGAGAGACAGTAGGGTCAACACACACAGCTGTAGGAGGAGCTGGAGGTCTGGGGCCCGTCACAACTGGGGTTTCCATGGGGTTTCAATCCATTTCAACGTGGGTTTCAGTGGTTTTTTCTCTGGGTTTCAATGGGTCTGGACTTTCACTGGATTTCAATGGCTTTCACTGGGTTTCAATGTGTTTCTCTGAGTTTCACTGGGTTTCAATGTTTTTTTCACTGGTTTTCGATGGGTTTCAATGAGTTTCGGTGGTGCAATGAGTTACACATTCGATTAGAGTCATTTATTACATTATTTTATACTATATTATGCTATGCACCAAAATTACTGTTGCTGCCAGTATGTACAATACTTAGAGCGAAGAAGTGACTAAAAAGATCTGAGCCTAAAGAAAGTAAAAAAAAAATACACAAAAACAAAAAAACTAATGTCAGAGCCAATGATGGACCTGCCTCAGACAAGAAAAACACCACATGATCATCAGATTACATTTATCATATGGAAACAAACTTTTTTCTACCAAAGTTTACAGCAGAAGTGAGGTCAGAGACTTAAAAGTAACCGTTGGGTTGTTTTTAGGCCCGAGCCCCTACAAGGGCGTAGGGCCTATTGCTTCCGCAACGATGAGTGCCTGGGACGAAGCCCAGGCACTCATCGTTGCTAAATGTCTTGGCCGAACTTGTGCGCGCAGCGCACAAGTTCGGCTGAGGTCGTGACCTTGCCCTGATTCCACTATCCCAGCAACCCATGCCGCAGGCATGGGGCATATTTATTACTGCTAAAATGAATGGAAGTCAATGGGAGGTCAGTGGGCGACCCCCGACGTCATGGCGAAGGACGGGCGCGTCAGCGCCCGTCATTCGCCATTGACCCCACGGTGACGTGGGGAAAGTCAAGAGCTTTCAAAAAACGTATAATATGTCATTCTAATGTTTTCGGATATATTGTTTTTGCTAAAAAATATTATTATTTTTTTTTATTTTTTATTTACTTCTTTCTTCTGCTTTTTGAACAGGAATTTGACCCCCTGAACATATTTGAAAACTCACCAAATTTTGCCCAAAATTCAGAAGTGGCGAAAAATTTATTTTTTTATATGGTGCATCATTGGGCATAAAAAAATGGCGCGACCAGCGCCACCTACAAAAGTCAAAATACATTGCGTCAATGGGAGACGCCCCGACGTCAACTTTGTCGTAGAGCCACCAAATTCGGTACACACGTTTCATCGAGAGTGATGCCAAACAAAAATATTATTATGGCCACGCCCCCTGACAAACCGGAAGTCGGCCATCTTGGATTGAAAATTCCGAAATGCCGAGTCAGCATTTTCGTTGACGTGGCATTTTCGTCAACTCCTCTGAAGGCGCTTCACCTGCAGGGCTGAAAATCACTGGACATCATCTAGACAAGTGGGGCATCAAAAGTTATCCGATTTACATTGATATGTATAACGGTTTCCGTGCGGCGAAGCCGCAAAAATTCCATCGGAATTTTTGCAATTTTCAAATTTCAAAATTTGCTCCCATTTGTGCATACTAAGTCCGATTTCACTCAAATTCGAATCAGTTGTAAAACTTTCTGGCCTAGACCTACTAATTGTGAAAGAAAACAAATTTGGTGCAATAGCGCCCCCTACAGAATAACAAATAAATTTGCATGGAGGGCCCAAAATTTAGTTTTCCCAAATGTTACGAAATTTCACACAAAATTCCAGTGGGTCATCCCAATTAATAAGTCAATCAGACCCATGACGTTTTTTTGTACCGTGTTGCCATGACGATGCGCCAAATTGCCCATGTTATCCTAATGGGAATGCTCCGAAAATTTCCCATTCATGAGAAAAACATTAGTTTTCATGGAATTAAGTGAAATTTGGCAGAATGACTCTCATATCATCCTGATCAAAAAAGTCAATCACACCCATGCCATATTTTTCACTCTGTTGCCATGGCGATGCGTGAAATACCCCATGTTATCCTAATGGGCAAATTTACAAATTTTGGGACATTTCAAAGTCTTATAACAGCTTCAAACCTTCAATGACGATTGTGAGATTTGGCAGGTTGATTCTTTACATCATCCCCATCAAAAAAGTCCGAGGGGCCAAGTTTGTATTTTGCACGGTGTTGCCATGGCGATGCCTGGAAAAGCCCATGTTGGTGCATTTTGTGCATCAGTGCTCCCAATGTCTTTTGACTTTGTTTGGTGACAAGTGCAGCTCAAAGCCACAATAAAACAGAGGCAAGTGGCGGGTCAGCGCCACCTACAGGGAGTGCCCGGTCGGCCGAGTGCGAAGCGCGGCCCGCGAGGGCCGTTCGATGCCGCTTGCGGCTTTAATTGTTTTGTTGATTCTCCAACAGGACGACAGACTCACAAAATGGAAGCACCATGAACAGGAAGAAAACATTTTAATCAGATTGTACATTTCAAACGAGTCAAACAACATACCTCTGGAATCAGAGCTTCAACAAACTGACATTCATTTTGCCAAATGACAAAATATCTTCACAAACTTTTCAGTATCAGACTTGTCTGTTCGAGCTGTAGGAGTCAGATTGTAAAAAATAAAGTTATCAAATAGAGATAATAATAAAACTGGCAAGTGTAGCTTCTTTATTTCATTTGTAGTCTAAAGGGTAACTGATATAAATCATGGTATTTAAGTTTAGTTATAAGCAGGACTCTTGTGGCCTTTGTGTGTAGATTTGACTATACCAGGGATCAGCAACCTTTAACACCCAAAGAGCCATTTGGACCTGGGAGACGCAAATACTTTTTGACATCTAAAACGAAGATAACACTGTATATATTGTTTTTGGGGGTTTTTTGGGGTTTTTTTTACCTTTACGTTTTGTACACACAACTGTAGTATTTGGAAAATATCTGCATAAATATTGATTTTACCTGGTTAATGGGACTTCAGCTCCTGAACCTCTGTGCACAGCATCTGCAAATCGGGACTGTACAAAGTCACTTTGATCTTTACGCAGGACTGTGAGCTGTCGTCAGTGAGACGTGAGCGTGTTTGAGCATAGTTCATTGTGGAGAATAGCTGCTCACATACCTGTCTGATTTTCTGCACAATTTCAATATTGTTTTTAAAGTCCGCAAATAGGTGTTCTGAAATCTTAACGAATTACTCTTTCATATATTCTCCATCTGAACAGCTTCCCAGGACCAGAGTGGCCACAAAACTTGCATACGTAGCTGAATTTGCAGACTTCTTGAATAGATTTTTCCTCAGATCAGCCTTCTGTATCATTTCCGAAACAGCTTTGTTTCTGTCTTCTCCCTCTGGATATTTTTCAGCAAAGGAGGTGTGGTTAGTTTGGTATTGTCTTGAGATAAATGAGTATGTATGAGTTTGGCGGGTAAACCGGGTTTCACGAGTATGATGCTGATTTTGAGCAACTAAAAATTATAAAATATAATTTTATTTTAATATTTCAAGATCACAATAATCTTCCAATTTATAACTACAATTTAAACAAATAGAACTAACACAAATAAAATACACTTTAATTTAATACTTTTAATTTTTTTTCCAAAGCCACCTGGAGCCACAGTATAAGGATGCTTATAAGGATAAGGAAGGATGCTTAGGAGCTGCACTGTGAGGAGCCGCCTGCAGACTGCCTCCTCCTGGACAGAGAGCAGCACCGTCTGGCCCTCTGTAAGATCCAGTCTTATGGTGTAATATTGTCAGGATCCCAATCTGTTTCTGTGTTTTCTCTGCTGTCTTCCCCTCCCTTCTCTGTGCCTGGAGCTGGGTGGAGATTCTGGCACCACCCACTACAAAGGGGCTACTGATTTCTACACGGGCTGCCAGATTGTCAATGTATCCTCCGTGGCATAGTATACTTGGCTCAGTCTGCTTCTTGGTTCTGTCCGTAGTACAGTTGTCCTTCGCTATGTCGCGGTTCAGCTTTAGTGGCCTCGCTGTTTCGCAGATTTTTTTGGTGCAATTTTGCATGCTTTTTTACAGTGTATGAACGTGTATTGTGTTCTGCGTCCTGATTGGCTAAGGGACAGTAGACTATTGTCAATCAGTCCCCTTCGTGCCGTGTCTCCTGCCGTGTTGGTGTATTTAAGCAAGCAAGACAACAAGAAAATACATCATATTAAATCTAACTGTCACCCGCCAAACCACAAACCAGAGACCGAGAACAATATATTAGGGTTACATTTACATAAATGTTTGATCTCAGTGTGACTGTAGACCATTGTCCATCAGTCTCCTCCATGTCTCCTGCACAGTACAGAATGTGTTCAGACAAATTTACATAAATGTTGCACTGCAGTGTGACTCTGAAGAGCTGTATGTTTGCAAGTTTTCTCCCCGACAAAATCCACAATGTCGATGAAACGTTCTGCACCGACAAATTTCAGTTTGGATTTAAAGGTTTTTCTGTGCACAGAGAGGCGCCTCTGCAGATACCGCTGGAGCAGAGGCACGTGAACAACAGATTTAAAGCATCATCGAGGAAGGAGGATATAATATACAAAGGTTTGAACTTTGAGAGTGTTTAAACAAGAGAGAAATGAGAGAAAATGTTTATGCCTGTGTGAGAAAAGTGTATAGAGTGTGTGGTGAGGGGTTTTACAGCCGAGAAACATATAGAATAATTTAAAAAAATAATGCTGATACTTCGTGGATTTGATACTTGTTTTGGACCCACCTTACTAATCTAATATGTTGTTCCAATTACAATACCAGGGTTTACTCTAAGAAATAAATTTTGGTGAAATAATGTGTCCTAAATGTGCACTATTTTTATGCAAAAGAGTTCTGGTCTTTAAGTGAGTATTAGAATTAAATGATTGGCTTCCTGTATTGAGAAGCAGCGAGGGAGAGTGATAAAGAGACAGAGAGAGATGGAGGAAACGAGAGAGGATGATAGACACAGAGAGAGAGAGAGAGAGAGAGAGAGAGGAGGGGGGGGATAGAGGAGAGACAAAACAGACATAGAAACGAGAGAGACAGAGAGAGACATAAGAGTGACACAGAGAGAGTGATGAGAGAGACTCAGAGACTGAGAGAGAGAGACAAGAGAGAGAGACAAGAGACAGAGAGAGATGAGAGAGATGAGAGAGACACAGAGAGGGACGAGAGAGAGGCAGAGAAAGACAGTGACAAGACAGAGAGACGAGAGACAAAGAGAGATGAGAGAGAGACAGGAAAGACAGAGAGAGATGGGAGAGACAGAGAAAAAAGCAAGAGAGACAGAAACACAAGAGAGACAGCGAGAAACAAAAGAGACGAGAGCGAGAAAGAGAGAAAGAGATACAGACAAAGACAAAAGGCAAACCGTTAAAAAAAGAAAGAGATAGAGAGAGAGTGGAAGGAGCAGAAAGAGAGAAAGACGAGAGAGATAGTCGAAAGACATAGAGAGACGAGAGACAGACAGAAGGAAAGATGAGAGAGACAGAGAGAGAGCAAAATGAGAGAGGGAGACAGAGAGATATGAAAGAGACAGAAAGAGAAACGAGAGAGAGACAGTTAGAAAGAGAGACAAGAGAGAGACGAAAGAGAGATAGAGATGAGAGACAGACAGAGATGAAAGAAACCAACACACAACCAACAAACAACCAATAAACAACCAACAGACAACCAATAAACAAGCAATAAACAACCAACAAACAACCAACAAACAACCAATAAACAACCAACAAACAACCAATAAACAACCAACAAACAACCAACAAACAACCAACAAACAACCAACACACAACCAACACACAACCAATAAACAACCAACAAACAACCAATAAACAACCAACAAACAACCAACAAACAACCAACACACAACCAACACACAACCAACACACAACCAACAAACAACCAATAAACAACCAACAGACAACCAATAAACAAGCAATAAACAACCAACAAACTACCAACAAACAACCAACAAACAACCAATAAACAACCAACAAACAACCAATAAACAACCAACAAACAACCAATAAAACAACCAACAACCAACCACAAAAACAACCAACACACACCAACAAACAACCAATAAACAACCAACAGACAACCAATAAACACAAGCAATAAACAAACCAACAAACTACCAACAACACAAACAAACAAAACAAACCAATAAACAACCAACAAACAACCAATAAACAACCAACAAACAACCAACAAACAACCAACACACAAACAACCAATAAACAACCAACAGACAACCAATAAACAAGCAATAAACAACCAACAAACTACCAACAAACAACCAACCAACAACCAATAAACACCAACAAACAACCAATAAAACAACAACAACAACCAACAACAACCAACACACAACCAACACACAACCAACAAACAACCAATAAACAACCAACAGACAACCAATAAACAAGCAATAAACAACCAACAAACTACCAACAAACAACCAACAAACAACCAATAAACAACCAACAAACAACCAATAAACAACCAACAAACAACCAATAAACAACCAACAAACAACCAACAAACAACCAACACACAACCAACAAACAACCAACAAACAACCAACAGACAACCAATAAAATAAACAAGCAATAAACAACCAACAAAAATACCAACCAACAAACAACCAACAAACAACCAACAAACAACCAACAAACAACCAATAAACAACCAACAGACAACCAATAAACAAGCAATAAACAACCAACAAACTACCAACAAACAACCAACAAACAACCAATAAACAACCAACAAACAACCAATAAACAACCAACAGACAACCAATAAACAAGCAATAAACAACCAACAAACTACCAACAAACAACCAACCAACAAACAACCAATAAACAACCAACAAACAACCAATAAACAACCAACAAACAAACAACAAACAACCAACAAACAAACAACACACAACCAACAAACAACCAACAAACAAACAACCAACAAACAAACAACCAACAAACAACCAAGACACAACTAACAAACAACCAACAAACAAACAACCAATAAACAACCAACACACAACAAATAAACAACCAACAAACAACCAACAAACAACCAACAAACAACCAATAAACAACCAACAGACAACCAATAAACAACCAACAAACAACCAATAAACAACCAATAAACAACCAACAAACAACCAACACACAACCAATAAACAACCAACAAACAACCAACAAACAAACAACAAACAATCAACACACAACCAACAAACAACCTATAAACATCCAACACACAACTAATAAACAACAAACAAACAACCAATAAACAACCAACAAACAACCAATAAACATCCAACACACAACCAACAAACAATCAACACACAACCAACAAACAACCAATAAACCAAACAAACAACCAACAAACAACCAACAAACAACCAACAAACAACCAACAAACAACCAACACACAACCAACAAACAACCAACAAACAAACAACCAACAAACAACCAAGACACAACTAACAAACAACCAACAAACAACCAATAAACAACCAACACACAACCAATAAACAACCAACAAACAACCAACAAACAACCAATAAACAACCAATAAACAACCAATAAACAACCAATAAAAAACCAACAAAAACAACCAACAACAACCAAAAAACCAACAAAACAACACAACAAACAAACAACAAACAATCAACACACAACCAACAAACAACTATAAACATCCAACACACAACTAATAAACAACCAACAAACAAGCAATAAACAACCAACAAACAACCAATAAACATCCAACACACAACCAATAAACAACCAACAAACAACCAATAAACAACCAACAGACAACCAATAAACAACCAATAAACAACCAATAAACAACCAACAAACAACCAACACACAACCAATAAACAACCAACAAACAACCAACAAACAATCAACACACAACCAACAAACAACCTATAAACATCCAACACACAACTAATAAACAAATAAACATCCAACACACAACCAACAAACAATCAACACACAACCAACAAACAACCAATAAACATCCAACACACAACCAATAAACAACCAACAAAC
The DNA here is from genome assembly GCA_019594935.1 of Periophthalmus modestus. Classification (NCBI taxonomy): domain Eukaryota; kingdom Metazoa; phylum Chordata; class Actinopteri; order Gobiiformes; family Gobiidae; genus Periophthalmus; species Periophthalmus modestus. The sequence continues at coordinate 31,199,694 of JAIEZT010000012.1, read as the reverse complement.
AACCAATAAACATCCAACACACAACCAACAAACAATCAACACACAACCAACAAACAACCAATAAACATCCAACACACAACCAATAAACAACCAACAAACAACCAATAAACATCCAACACACAACCAACAAACAACCTATAAACATCCAACACACAACTAATAAACAACCAACAAACAACCAATAAACAACCAACAAACAACCAATAAACAACCAACAAACAACCAATAAACATCCAACACACAACCAACAAACAATCAACACACAACCAACAAACAACCAATAAACATCCAACACACAACCAATAAACAACCAACAAACAACCAACAACCAACCAACCAACCAACAAGATAGATGTATTTTTATTTGATTTGTATGTTCTTTTTTGCGTTTTAGATAAGGTTAGCAGCATGAATAATGTGTGTATGTGTCATGCCCTGTGAAACTCTGTCCTTAAACATGCTCTCACTCTCATGTTCGTCACTTAAACAGATCCTGGCCAGTGTCCCAAAGACATCTGCCTCTGTTCCTTCCACTTGGGCTCAGTCTTGGCCTCTAGACCAAAGGAAGGGCTTTCTGCTAATGGGGTCAAACACATCATGTTAATTCTGCTCTTTTCTACTGTTTCATAGATTCTGTTGAGACTGTGGTGGCACAAGGTACTTTTTTTTATTATTTTTTTCATAATTTCATTTCATTAAGTTTGTGGAGTGTAAATGTCATTACTGTCTATATTTAACCTTTAAGCAGCCATTTTGACCAGTGTCATCTCTTTAAAATACACTGACCAACAAAGTCTAATGTTGTTATGCCAATATATAGTCTAGTTTGTTTTACACTATGTGGGGCCACCGTAGTCTCCTGTATTAAAGGGAAACACTGCATTTCTCTTCCATTTGTGTGTCTTGTGTGAATCTGTTGTTCTTGTTTGGCCCAGTCTCTTCTGGTTGTGTTTAAAGTGAAGTGGGTGAGTCTGGACCAGGCTGCTGTTCTGCTCTAAACTATTTATTTATTTGGCAGAGACAGTCTGACATTTTACTAAACAGACTCACAGCTGATGCTCAGAGCCTAAAGCAGCTGCTGGTTTCAGACTCCTGCCCCTGGTTTGTCTTTTCCACATTACAACATGTTATAGTCTAAACACATCAAACTGTCACTGGAAATACTGACACTTTGTACTTATTCAAGTTCCTTCAGACCCTCACCCCTTCACACAAACTATTTGCTAATTTTGTTTAGATTTCAGCCTGGACTCGGCCTGAAGGTGCAGTTACCCCTTCCTTCTCCTCTCCTCCTCTTCTCCTCCTCTCTCCTTGAAACAGGTTAGTCCACATCTTTGACCCATGTGACCTGCTCCAGGAAATAAAGATAAAATTCATCACAGTTCCCTCCTCACCAAACCTGTTGAATTATGTTCCAGTTTGATCTGAAAACCTCAGGTGAAGGGTGTGGCCCAATAACTCCACTTGTTTTCTCCTTGCTCATAAATAGGTATGCATGTATGTGTATATAATGTGTGTGTATGTATAGGTTGTGTATGTTATATGTATGTGAACAAAGACATACAAAGGAAGAACCCTGTATTTAATTTACATTTTTATAATTATTATTTTATTTACTATAACTTACTTACTATTACTATTATCACTTTTCTTTTCTCTTTCATTTACTTTTATTAGCATATATACTTTTTTCTGTCTGTTTCTATTTTAATTAATTAATTCATTCAAATTTTTCTCTTACAAATGTTCTGCTTTTATAAAACAGTGTATTAAATTCAAATGGCAAAAGTAAAACATAACTACCTGCTTAGGCATTGAACAGAAATATGTGCACAGCATATACTTCTGTATGTAGTATGTGAAGCGCTAGGGTGTGAGTGTGCATGTGTATATGCTACATGTGTGTGTACGTGTGTGTGTGTGTCATATGCAGTATTGATCATTGTGAAAAATAAAATGTAATTGTTTAATTGATTGATAGACTTGTGTTTGCTTTTATAACTAGAAATATTCACAAACTATATATTTCTGAATGTCTTAAAGTTCTGCCTCCATCTACAATCACTTCACTTTATTACAGTGATTTAACCTGCTTTGCCTAGAATGTTCCACACTAGAGCATTAAACAGATCTATCTTGCATTTATTGAATTTCATACTCAATTTACTCCTCAAAAACCTTGAAAATCATGTATTCTTACTGTGTTCAGGCTCATCCTTTCCACAGATCTGACCTGTAACTAGACCTGGAGGTGTCACCTGCTTGTCTCCATGGAGACAGATCATTTTAATGCCAAACTGTTGAATTTCATTCTGTTTTATGTCAGATGGAGGTGTGGGCAGTAACTCTCCTCTCCACAGACTTAATCATTCAAATAATATTCAAACAAAAGAGAGAAGAACATGAGTGATTTCTGAGGCTTTAAAGTTGTGTTTGTTCTTCTCTGGTGAAAGTGCATCACAAACGTGAAAAGCAGACAGACCTGTTGTGTGGATGTGCACAAAGAGCAGCTCACACACTCACCATCCACCTGAGACTTTCACTTTGACCAGAGCCCAGAGGAAAGCAGCGTCTGACGTTTGTGGTGAGGCTCACATTTAACAACTTTATATAGAAAATACATTTGACCTTATTTTAATTATGAATCTAGATTTGTGTTTAGCTATTTTAGTTTAATTAAACAGAGCAGCGCTAATAACAATTATAAAGAGTTAAACGATGAATAAGTTGAGTTCTATCTGTGGTCCTGACAAACCAGAGCCGTCGTCCTTTTAAAATCATTTATTTTGTTTCTGTTTCAGTGTAAATGTTTTAAATGTTTTAAATGTTTTTTAATGTTTTAAATGTTTTTTGTTGTTGCTGCAGTTTGACTTTGGTCCAGGTCAGTCCTCAAAAACAGATTCGGTCTCATTGTGTTTTTGTCCTGGTTAAATAAATGTTCATAAATAAATACATCGTGCTCCTTTAAAGGTTTTTCACGTCACAAATGGTTTTGTGACGTCGTCTTGTTGTACTTTATAGCTGCTCTTTATATTTGTGAGTTAAATTTCAGATGTATTTGTTTTCAGGTGATTAGACTGACGCCATGGCCAGTGCTGATGGTAAGACTATTACACACATGTGAACTATGTGACATTATCACAGAGCAACTGTTCAGGAATGTGCTTCCTCTCAGACAGAACAGACAGTGTCCTGGATCAGTTTTATCACAATTCTCCAAAAATAAAATCCACAAATGTGAATTAGTGACAATCTTCAAAATCCCACTGTATTTATCCAGCCGCCTCTGTCTCCTGATGTATTTATATTTCTGTGACATGTTTTTCTAATTGGGACAGAGCCACCAAGCCACCTCTACCAAGTATTTAGTGGCAGTTTGTGGTAAAATCGTCTAGAAGAAAATCACTAAAACACAGCATGTACAGCTGATGTGAAACAGAATCCTTCTGCCTCCGTCACCAACACAGAAAACTCCAGCCAAAACACAGACACAGTTTATACATGAGGAAGAGATTTTTCTGACACTTTAAAACCTCATTTAACCAAATAAAGGTGTTTTCATTCATATTTTATATATATATTTTTTAATCAGTGTGATCATAACTAATGTGTAATAAAAGTTTTGGTGTTTACAATGTGGACACTTGGTAATATTCTGTAATTACCTCTACATATGTCATATTTCACCCTGATGTCCAAACAGGAAGTGAATTATTTTGCCCTTTTTGTGATGTAACATAATCATTTTAACAATGTTGTAGTTAAACATCTACAACTTGTTATATATGTTAACATCAGTGCTGCTCGTCCTTGATGAAAATTACACTCTCTCGTGTTTTTGTTCACAGAAGACAAAAAATGTCATAAACGCAGAGACAGCTTTGAATTTCTGCCACCAAACAGTAAGTTAAATCTCCACAGCACAAACAAACATGTTTTAAACACTTAGGACAAAAGCCTCAGACCTTCATGTGAGAGGAGTTTTACTTGTGCTTTATCAACATATATTTTTGTTCCAAAGTACCAAATATAAAACCTCAAACTTAGAATAATTAATAAATAATTCAAATGCATCAAGTTTAGTCTTTTTTGGACACAGCAGAACAAATAAATAAAATAACCTCCTGCCCAGTGTAGTTCACAACTGAAGTGAGTTTGTTTGTCTCTTTCCAGTGTCTGAGCTGAGCCTGGTTCTTCTGGGGAACAGCAAGAGTCTGAAGAACTCAGTGAGAGACCTCCTTTTAGGAAACAAAGGGTTCAGTCTTTTCACTCAATATCGGAAATGTGTAAAAGTCAGTGGAACATTCCAGGACAAACCACTGAGTGTGATCTACACTCCAGACCAGCTGCTCTCCACCACCTCACAACAAGAACTCCAACAGTTTATAAAAGACATTAAAGATCTGAGTGCCCCTGGTCCTCATGTGTTCCTGCTGCTTCTACAGCCTGAAAACTTCACTGAAGAACACAGAAGCAGACTACAGTCAGTCCTGGAGAGACTCAGTGATCAGGCCTTCAAACATTCACTGGTGCTGATGTCCAGCCCACGAAAAAACAAAGAGGGGTCCAAGGAGAAACACATGAGACAGACACATATAAGGGACATGATCATCAGATGTAGAGACAGATATATGTGGATGGATCACACTGATCTATATAAAAATTATCTGGATCTGAAAGAATTTAAACGTAAAGAGCTGTTCTCAAGAATCTGTGACATGTTAAAAGAGAACAGAGGAGATCATCTGAGCCCTGACTCCTCTGACTCAGGTCTGACTTTGGCATTTGGTCCAAAAGAGAAACCCTCTCTGAACCTGGTTCTTTTTGGGAGGAGCAGAGCACAGAAGACCTCAGCAGCTGAGTCCATTTTAGGGCGAGCAGAGCTCCCTGCAGCGAGCAGCCCAGGACAGTGTGTTAAACATGAGGGAGAGGTGTGTGGGCGTCGGGTGTCTCTGGTGGAGCTGCCGGCTCTGTCTGGAAAACCTCTGGAGGCAGTGATGCAGCAGTGCCTCCGCTGCATCTCCCTCTGTGCTCCTGAGGGCGTCCACGCCTTCATCCTGGTTCTACCACAGGGTCCCCTCACCGACGAAGACAAGGCCGAACTAAAGACCATCCAGGACTCACTCAGCTCACGAGTCCTTCTCTTCACTATGATTCTGTTCACTGTGGACTCAGAGCCCACTGCTTCAGCTGAGCTTCAGTTTGACAAAGGAGACAGAGACATCCAGGAGCTGTGTCAGATCTGTGGAGGAGGATGTCTTATATTCAACCCCAGGGACCAGCAGCAGGTCTCTGAGCTGCTGGAGTCTGTAGAGACTTTAAGTGTCAAGAATGAAGCTCACAGCTTCACCACAGAGACACTGGTACAAGGTCAGAGAGAGAAGATCTCTGCTCTGCAGAAGGAACAACAGGAGAGATGTAAGTTTATGATTCATGTGATAATAATGAGGTGTAAGAAGAGTGTGATTTATTTATGTAACATTGTCTCATGTTTTTAGGTGATTTGAGGATTATTTTGATCGGAAAAACAGGAACAGGAAAGAGCTCCTCAGGAAACACCATCCTCGGGAGAGAAGAGTTTTACACTAAACTGAGTCGAAGATCAGTCACCAGAGTGTGTCAGAAAGCCGAGTCTGAGATAGACGGACGCCATGTTTCTGTGGTGGACACTCCAGGTCTGTTTGACACGACCACGTCAGGTGAAGAGGGAAATGAGGAAAGATTCAGATGCATCGGTCTGCTGGCTCCAGGACCACACGTCTTTCTGTTGGTGATACAGGTTGGACGAATGACACCTGAAGAAAAAAAGACAGTAGAACTTATAAAAAAGGGATTTGGGAAAGAAGTCGACAGGTTCATGATTGTTCTTCTGACTTATGGAGACAAACTGGAGAATGACGACATGACAGTGGAAGATTACATAGAAAATGAATGTGATGCATCTCTTAAAGAGCTGATTTCAAACTGTGGAAACAGGAAACATGTGTTTAATAACAGGAAAAAGGACGACCGCTCTCAGGTGAAAGAGCTGATGAAGAAGATCGACGCCCTGGTGAAGGAGAACGGAGGAGACTGTTACACCAAAGACATGTTACTACAGGCTGAGGTCGACATGAACAGAGAGATTCACAAAATACTGAAAGAGAAAGACAGAGAACGAGAAGAGATGGAGAGAAAATATAAAGAAGAAATAAATGAAATGACAATGAAACTGAAAAAATATGAAGAACAACTAGAGCAGAGCAAAAGACAAATGGAAGATGAGAGGAAGAAATGGGAAAATGAAAGAAAACGTTTAGAAAATATGTTTTTGGAAAAACATGAAAAACAAATAAGAAAAATGAAGATGGTATATGAAGAAGAGGAGAGAAAACAAGCAGAAGAATTTAATGAAATCAAAGAAATGTTAGAAGAAAAAAGAATGGTAGAGAGTATGCAAATGCGAATGAGTCAAAAACTTGATAAAATCCTTCAACAAAGACAAGAACGAAGGAAAGAACTGAAAGAGGAGGAGGAAAAGTTCAGGGGCAACCAAAGCTGAGAACAAGGATGGAGTCAGAGCTCCTGATTTCTCCTGTTTTCAAACCATGACACAAAGTTGAGTTTGAACCATTAGACACGACTTGTATTCAGATCTCTCTGAGACTCTTGAACATCTGACTCTTCACCTGCTGGAGATTAAGTTGTAAATATGTTTGAAATGTTCACATAAACAGAAGCAAAGTGAGACAGACACCAACACATACATTTTTGTGCCTGGTCTTGATTAAATGCAGTGCTTTATAAAAAATAAAATGCAGACAACAAGCAGCAGATTTTTGTGCTGCTTCTAAAATCTTTTCTGGGGATATTAAGTAGTGTCTGTGTCTAATGTGTCCAGTCCATTATAACAAATAACACAAGCTGTGATATTTTGATATTTACTTGGGACTGGGCAATTAATCGAATTTAAGATAAAAAAAAAAAAAAAAGAAGTTTATTCAGATTTTCAATGATGAGCTTATTGCTGTTTAATGCAGGTCTCTCAATCCTCTGTCAATAAAAACATTTGGTGAAAGCTATTTTTAAACTGTGATCAATCACTATAATGGAACAATTGTATATGTTTTTTTTTTGTCATCTCACTGAGCTCTTTATTTACTTATTTACTTTGTGTCTATTTCATTTATTCATTTAACTGTATAAAGTGTAAAGTTGTACATGTTCAGTGTTTTTGGCAGCACTCTTCTTGTTTCATTTTACATTCTGGGGATAGTTAAATGTTTCTTTTAGTTTGTTTAGTCTGATCATGTTCACATTAAAAGTTTGTGCTGTGAAAAGTGTTTGATCAGTTTAATACAGGTCTTTATGGAGCTGGTGTTGCACATGTGACACTTTATAAAGTGATTCTTTATGGCTCCAGTCGCTCATTCTTCTGTGTTGTGTTTCATTAAAAGTCATTCAAATAAACGTTGGTTGTTTTTGTTTTGTTGATTCTCCGACAGGACGACAGACTCACAAAATGGAAGCACCATGAACAGGAAGAAAACATTTTAATCAGATCGTACATTTCAAACGAGTCAAACAACAAACCTCTGGAATCAGTCTGTTTCCTCAAAGCTTCAACAAACTCAGATTCATTTTGTACAACGACAAAATATCTCCACAAATTTGCCAATATCAGACTTGCGTGTTCTAGCTGTAGGAGTCAGAACATAAAAAAATTCTTAATTAATTAATTAATAAATAAATAAATAAATAAATAAAAAATATATATATATATATATATAAAAAAAAAAATCTCCTCCTCACCCTCCGCGGGTGGTCTTTATCCCCCTCTTTTTTCCACGCTCGGGACCTCTACCAGAGGCCTGGGAGCTTGAGGGTTCTGCGCAGTATCTTTGCTGTTCCTAGTACTGCGCTTTTCTGGACTGAGATGTCTGATGTTTTTCCTGGGATCTGCTGTAGCCACTCCTCCAGTTTGGGGGGTCACTGCCCCTAGTGCTCCGATGACCACGGGCACCACTGAGGCCTTCACCTTCCAGGCTTTCTCCAGCTCTTCTTTGAGCCCCTGGTATTTCTCTAGTTTCTCATGCTCCTTTTTCCTGATGTTCCCATCGCTTGGTACTGCAATGTCCACCACAACGGCTTTGCTCTGTTGTTTATCCACCACCACTATGTCCGGTTGGTTCGCCATCACCATTCTGTCAGTCTGTATCTGGAAGTCCCACAGGATCTTGGCTCGATCATTCTCCACTACCTTTGGAGGTATTTCCACCTTGACCTTGGGGTTTCCAGTCCGTACTCTGCACAGATGTTTCTGTACACTATGCCCGCCACTTGGTTATGCCGCTCCATGTATGCTTTCCCTGCCAGCATCTTACACCCTGCAGTTATGTGCTGGATTGTCTCAGGGGCCTCTTTGCACAGCCTACACCTTGGGTCTTGTCTGGTGTGGTAGCTCTGGGCCTCTATTGCTCTTATGCTCAAGGCCTGCTCCTGTGCAGCCAGGATGAGTGCCTCTGTGCTGTCCTTCAGTCCAGCTTTCTCAAAGCCATTGATAGGATTTCTTGATATCAGCCACTTCAGTTATGTTCTGGTGGTACATCCCATGCAGGGGCTTGTCCTTCCATGATGGTTCCTCCAGCTCCTCTTCCTCTGCACTCCACTGTCTGAGACATTCGCTGAGCACGTCATCTGTTGGGGCCTTGTCCTGGATGTACTTGTGGATCTTGGATGTTTCATCCTGGACTGTGGCTCTCACACACTCACTAGTCCTCGGCCTCCTTCCTTACGGCTCGCGTACAATCTCAGGGTGCTGGATTTGGGGTGGAACCCGCCATGCATGGTCAGGAGCTTTCGTGTCTTAACATCTGTGGTCTGTATCTCCTCCTTTGGCCAGCTTATGATTCCTGCTGGGTATCTGATTACTGGCAGGGCGTAGCTGTTTATTGCCTGGGTCTTATTCTTGCCATTGAGCTGACTCCTTAGGACTTGCCTTACTCGTCTGAGGTATTTGGCCGTGGCTGCTTTCCTTGTTTCCTCTTCAAGGTTGCCATTTGCTTGTGGGATACCAAGGTACTTGTAACTGTCCTCAATGTCTGCTATTGTCCCTTCTGGGAGTGAGACCCCTTCTGTGTGGACTACCTTCCCTCTCTTTGTCACCATCCGGCTACACTTCTCTAGCCCGAATGACATTCCAATGTCTGTGCTGTAGATCCTAGTGGTGTGGATCAGTGAGTCGATGTCTCGCTCATTCTTAGCGTACAGCTTGATGTCATCCATGTACAGGAGGTGACTGACGGTGGCCCCCATTCCTGAGTCGGTATCCATAGCCAGTGTTGCTGATGATTTGGCTGAGGGGGTTCAGACCTATGCAGAACAGTAGTGGGGACAGTGCATCTCCTTGGTATATGCCACATTTGATGGTCACTTGTGCAAGTGGCTTGCCATTGGCCTCAAGGGTGGTTTTCCACAACCTCATCGAGTTTGCAATGAAGGCTCTTAGAGTCCTGTTGATGTTGTACAGCTCCAGGCATTCAGTGATCCATGTGTGTGGCATAGAGTCGTAGGCTTTCTTGTAATCAATCCAGGCAGTGCACAGGTTGGTCTTACGGGTTCTGCAGTCTCTATATATATATATATATATATTCCTCTACAGTCCCTGACAAAAGTCTTGTCGCTTATTCAATTTGGTGAAACAAAAGCTTATAACCTGACTTTAAATTAATCGATTGGTTTTTGAAATGTCTCATATGAAAGCTAAAACCCTCCCAAATTATGCTCAATATACTAAAATAAATTTGCTTCACTGAAGAAAGATTGATCATTTAATGAACACAGAAAGGCCAGATTTTGGCAAGGCAAAAGTCTTGTCGCCTTGTCATATGATGCACCGAATCCTAGATTACAGCCTCACCTGTGATCAGTTACTGATCAATTAATTAGTGGGTGTGTATAAAAAGAACCCCAGCACACCAGACCTTCATATCAACTGAATATATATATATATATATATATACACAATATTCAAATACAATGATAAAAGTGTGGTTCAAGTGTGGTTATTTTTTCTCACACTGTGGTATTAAATCTGTCAGACTCACTGAGTCAGAAGTGATGCTAAAAAAAAGAAGAAATCCTCCTCACGATTGTTCACTCTCTCAAATTAAAACACAGGGGGGAAAAAAATCACTCAGAAAATGTTCATTTGTTGCCTCCATTTCGGCCCAAACTTAATTTATTGGTTTACTGCAGAGTTATAAGAGAAACATGTTTCATTTCCTTGACTCTTTGTGTCGTAATGTGGTGTAGACGGACCAAATGTGCAGGCCGGGAGCAGTTTAAACAGTGTTTATTTACAACAGTGATTATGAAGCACGAACACAAGTACAGAGTCTCAGGGTAACAGGGAGCGGGACGAGGAGCCAGGAGTCGGGACCAGGTAACACCGGAGAGCAGGAACGAGGAACCGGGACGCGGAGCAGGTAAGGCCGGACAACAGGAACGAGGAACCAGGACACGAAGCAGGTAGGACTGGACGACAGGAACGAGGAACCAGGACACGGAGCAGGTAAGACCGGACAGCAGGACGAGGACCCAGGAACGAGGCACAGGTGAGAGCGAAGACGAAGAGCCGACAGCGAAGAGCAGGTGAGAGTGCAGGAGCCGTGAGCTGAGTACAATTGAGTGCGTGGATAAGACAAACAGGTTACCGGGAAGACGAGACGGGAGCTGGACGGGAGATGCAGGCATGCGGAGGACCCGGGAGCAGGGGTCTGGAGGAAAACACAGGAGTAGTTCAGCATTCACGAAAACAGCAAGTAGAATCCAAGAGAGAGCAGAATAGCTACGTTTTCACACGGACGGACTTGCACCGAATGAATGGGCCAAGTCCCATTTATCCTCCACAGCTGGTGGCACATCAGCGTAGACGAGGTGCAGGTGCGCGTGGGAGGAGCAGCGCTCCGCCCAGCTCCGGAGTGACAGGTAAGGGAGGGGGAGAGGAGACACACGAGGCAGGAGACAGGGAAAACAGGGCGTGGATCATGACACTTTGGTTATTTTATAAAGTTTATACATAAGCCTTTTAATTACTGATCTGATGAGCCTTTCTAGATGGTTTTGAAGGGACATTGGTGAAGCTGGGGAGGAAAAGGTGAGTGACTCTAATTGACTCAGTTGAAAATAAATAAATAAATAAATAAATAATGAATCATGATTCCAGAATTGTTCATTAACAAATCAGTGATAAAATGTTCATTTGTTGCCTCCATTTCAGACACATTTTGTTGTTTTACTGCAGAGCTGTAAGAGAAACATGTTTCATTTCCTTGACTCTGGTTATTTTATAAAGTTTATACATTAAACAGTTAGAAAAGTGAATGTTTTTCATGTATGTGCAGGTCTGGAGTTTTTAAGAACATTTTTTGATATTGTGCAGCAGTGTGCGCTGCTACTGATTTCTGTTTTGTTGTTTTCTATGTATTTAATTTTCAACATTATTTCATGACAAAGCTCAGAGACTTCATTTACCACGTTCTCCTCTGCTCATGTAACCAGTTTATAAACCTGTTTGGTGGATGAAACTATTTGTCAGATAAACCACCCCCCTGACAATAAGATCAGACACTATTGTGAAATAACTGCCAACAGGTTTAGAAGTATATTTAAGGTCTGTGTGATCTCAGATGGTCTTCAGAGCAAACCCGTTGCTTGCTATAGATACCTTTAGGGTAAATAAAAAATAGTATTAAGGTTTCTTGAAGCAGGCAATATTATATTAAAAAAAAATAACTGTAGTGTATGTCACCTGTGAATCCTGTGATGGTTGAAACTCATCAGCTCAGGGCCACAGTGAAGGTTCAGACCAACAGGTGGCAGCAGAGAGTCTGGAGCAGCTCACAGCAGAAAGGAGGTACTACATAAAGTCAAAATAGATTATAATTTTTTGATTGTTTTTAGGCATAAATTTTAAATCAATTACAATTTTTACAAACTTTTTGGGTAAAAAAAAAACTAACAACAAGACATTTGTTAATGTGTCCCATGAAGTAGAATGTTTATTAGATGATGGACAGTATTGTTTCTTTTCCTACAACACTGTCTCTTGACTTATTTGATAAAACATCATCTACCGTTAAGTGTCAAATAGATTAAACCTTTTAATCTTTAAAAAACAATAGTCTTATATTGTCTTATATTAAAGGTGCAATATGTAACTTTTCTGGAGAAGGGTCCACCACCTGCTTGTCTCCATGGAGATATAGCCTCCTCTTTGATACATTAAATATAATGCATCTCCATGGAGACTAGTCGGTCTCGTCTGGGGTGAAGTGGGCTGTGAAATCCACTGGGAGCTTTTGCAATGCACCGGCCCATCAGTCCTCCAGCCCTCTTTTCAGCGTGGATGGTTTTGTTTTTTTTTTTTCTTCTTAAATTAAAAATAAAATAGCCCACACAAGTCACCCAGATGTGCAGGGGGCTTGGGGTGTCTCTTCTCCCAGGAGAATTTAGCAAAAAAAAATCACATACATGCCTGTTTTCTGCTACACTTGAGTTCTGTTTTGCCAATAATAATAATAATGTGCTTATTACAATAAGACGGTGAGATCTGCGCTTAAAATGATTTTAACAATTTTAAAGTTATTCTAATAGATCCATGGCTTTACACTGTGAATCAAACAATAGGCCTGCACTACTCTTTTACATGGCATTTATTTCATCATCATATTATTTATTTCAAGTTCAAAGCATAATTTACCTCTAAACATCAGCTGAAATCACTGATGCTCTGGACAGGAGCTTTTTGTGTTTTGTGCAGAGTTAGTGCTTTGTCATTTTAAAACCTTTCCACAAAAAGGATCATTCTGCAGTACATTAATGGTAGATTTATTTTGAAAGGGCTATGGGAAGTGTTTACTGGAAGCTAACAATGCCTGAACATAGCAGTACACACTGGAGGAACAAATCAGAAAGAAACAATGCCCTGTATGGAAGAGTCTCTGCAGCAGAGAGGGTTTGGGGTTTGTGGCAGATGGGAAAGATGAGAGAGGAGGACGTGGGGCCGCCCTCTCCTTCAGCCACGCTCCTCTGACTGCCCCCTGCTCTCACATCTCTCACATCAGGCGGCACACGAGCCCGGCTCCCGACTGCCACTCTGCAACTGGGTCCCACCAGGCAAAGTTACAGATCAGATCTGTGGAGAGGCGCTCACAGTAAGAATTACTGTTTCAAGATATGTTTAATAATACAAACACCTAAATGAAGTGACGATAAAAAGTGTTCTTTAAGCAATAACATCTCCATGGATACAAGCAGGTGACCATTTGTAAAGTTACATAGTGCTCCTTTAAAGGTTTTGACTTAATAAAGGGTTTCGTGACATCGTCTTGTCGTACTTTAAAGCTGCTCTTTATTTTTCTGAGTACAATTTTAAACGTATTTGCAGGTCATTAGATTGGCGCTGTTTCCATGTCGTGATGGTCAGACGATTACACACGTGTGAACTGTCTCACATTATCACAGAGAGCAACTGTTTGTGTTGTTCCCTGTTTGGGATTGTGGCTCCTCTGAGACAGAACAGAGTCAGTGTTATTCTCTGATATTTTCATCAGAAATCTCTCACAAAATACACAAATTTGTATTTACAACAAAGTTCATTATCCAGATATATTTATTCAGTTCAAACCACATCACCTCCGCCTCCTGATACAAGATATTTGTAAGACATGACAAAAAGACATCTTAAAAGTATATAAGACAGTTTTCATGTTTTTCTGTTTATCACTTTTTGGTGGGATAGTACCTCTGGGAAATATTTATCATAGTTTAGTAAATTAGTAAAGTATTAGTAAAGTGGCATTTCAAAAATTCCATTCAAAATGCACAAGGAAGGTGTCTTTCAGCCAGTAAATATATAGCAAATTAAAAGTGTTCATTCATTTTTCATCATTTTAAGCAATACTATTCTGTTATAGTTCTGACTCTTGTTTAAAGTGTGGTTCAGGTTTAAGGATCTACCTCTACAAGTGATTTTTTGTAATGTAATATTTTAGTGAAATTCTTGTCACTTATTTGTACACCAACATCAGTGTTTCCTGGATGAAAGTGGGACTCTCCTCAGTGAAGGTGGAAATGTGGACTTATCCTTTTGTGTTTTTATTTTACAGAAGACAGAAAATATTGTAAACGCAGTGGCAGCTATGGACTCCTGCTGCCAAATCGTAAGTTAAAAATCTACAGCACAAACAGACATGATTTAAACATTTAGGGCAAAAGACCTTCATGTAAGATGAGTTTTAGTTGTGCTTTATCAACATATATTTTGTAGTATATTTTGGCACTGCAACTGCAGTACTAATGAAATAACATAACCCACTGCCCAGTGCAGTTCTCAGTGTGTTTCTCTGTTTCCAGTGTCTGAGCTGAGCCTGGTTCTTCTGGGGAACAGCAAGAGTCTGAAGGCCTCATTAGGAAACCTCCTTTTGGGAAACAAGGAGTTCAATATGTCCACTCAACATGATAAATGTGTAAAATTCAGTGAAACATTCCAGGACAAAACAGTGACTGTGATCTACACTCCAGAGCAGCTGCTCTCCACCACCTCACAACAAGAACTCCAACAGTTTATAAAAGACGTTAAGATGTGAGTGGCCTGCTGCTTCTACAGACTTCACTGAAGAACACAAAAGCAGACTTACAGTCAGTCCTGGAGAGACTCAGTGATCAGGACTTCAAACATTCACTGGTGCTGATGTCCAGGCAACGAAAAGAGACACCAGAGTCCATGGAGAAATACATGAGACAGACACATAAGGGACATGATCATCAGGTGTAGATCCATACACACTGTATGTGTACAGGCTGGTGTGGGCTTGCTTATTGCCTCACAGCTTTATTTTTGTAAAGCCCAAAATCACAACAGCAGTTGCCTCTTAGAGCTGAACATGAGAATTCATTTGACCAACAGAAAGTTGGAGAATTAACAATGAAAGAGAAACAGACAGGCGCTTTCAACCTGACACCTCCGGATGTCATGATCTCTGCCTGCTCCTGCCTCCTGTGTCTCCTTTCCCCCTCCCACACCTGCCTGACTCCAGAGCTGGGTGGAGCCCTGGCACCTGCAGCCCAATCAACACACCTGCAGGAGGATAAAGGGAGCCAGGACCCAGCTCTCTCTGCCAGGTCGTCTGATCGTCACCCTGCTGTTCTTCACCGTGTGTCTGCGTGCTGCTCACATCACTGTTGGTCCTCGTGTCTCTGCTGTGCGTCCTGCCCGTGTCCTGCCTGTGTTCTCCGACCCTGTCTCCCGGTACCGGCTGTGTTCCCGTCTCATGTCTACCCTGCACCTCTGGACCCTGACCTGCACCCCAGCACCCAGCTCCTCGTATGTTCTCCCGTCACCTGTGTTGTCTTGTTCTGTTAATAAACACCCTTAAACTTGCCCCGAGTCCCGCACTTTTGGTCCGCCTCACACCCCACATCACGACACCGGGAGAGTTTCTCCCAGATGCCAGGGGAGGCTGATTGGTTGACATGGATTCTGATTGGGCCATGTTCTGCACCTCTATTATCAATATGGCTGCTCGTAGCTGTGGTCGTAAGGTGTATGGTGCTTGTCACAGTGGCAACTCCTAAACCCGGTGGTGGACATTGGAAATAAGATATGCCAGAGCCAGAGGGACTCCTCTGTGTGCGGATGGAGAGCTACTGACCACAACTCAGGTTATTGTCAGACAGTGGAGGGAATACTTTGAGGATCTGCTCAATCTGTCAGTTCTTCTAAGGAGGAAGTAATATGACTCGAGCAGGAGCTGTGTTCACATTGCAGGCAGTAAATCAGACCTGTTCTCAGTGCATGTTGGACTCCGCCAGGGCTGCACTTTGTCACCAGTTCTGTTCATTGTATTTATGAACAGAATTTTTAGGTGCAATCACTGGCCAGGGGTATCCAGTTTAGGGGTCAAAGGAGGTCTTCTTCAGGTACCACAGGATCTCATTTCTGCTGTTTGCAGATGATGTTATCCTGGTGGCTTCATCGAGCCAGGACCTGCAGAAGGCACTGGAGCGGTTTTCAGCCGAGTGTGAAGCAGCTGGGATGAAAATCAGCTCCTTCAAAGGAGGAGCTCAGTCACATGGGAGGAGCTTGGAGTCGAGCCACTGCTCCTCCGCGTCAAGGAGGGACAGCTGAGGTGGCTCGGGCATCTGCTCAGGATGCCTCCTGGACGCCTCCTTAGGGAGGTATTCTGGGCATGTCCCACCGGGAGGAGGCCCCGGAAAAGACCCAGGATACGCTGGAGGGACTGTCTCTTGGCTGGCCTGGGAGCGTCTTAGGGTCCCAACAGAGGAGCTGGAGGACGTGTCTGGGGTGAGGGAAGTCTGGGAGTCCCTGCTTAGACTGCCAACTCCATGACTCGGCCTCGTATAAGCGGAAGGAAATGGATGGATGGCTAAACCATTACTGGAAAAAATGTTTTGTTTCCAGAACTTAACCTCTTTCAGGCAGACGATTCAGAGCCAAATGAGAGCCAAATAAATCAGATGGATCAGATCACATCAGATAAAACTGTTTATGTGACATTTCAATAATTTGATAACTCCAGAAATCAGATCATGATCAGATCTTTGATGTGAATGAAGCCAGTGAGTAAAACATGTTCATGTGTTACAGGTGATCAGAGTCCTGACTGTCTGAGGATCGCTATAATTGGAAAAACTGGCACAGGAAAAAGCTCTTCAGGAAATACCATCCAGGAAAAAATGAGTTTGAGACAAAACTGAGCAATAAACCAGTCACCTGGTTTTGTGAGAAAGCCGAGGCTGAGATGGACGGACGCCATGTTTCTGTGGTGGTGGCAGACTCCAGGTCTGTTTGACTCCAGTTTGTCTCGTGATGAGGAAAGACTGAGGTGTGTGAGTCTGCTGGCTCCAGGGCCACACGTCTTTCTGTTGGGGATACAGATCGAACGATGGACAGAAGATAAGAAAACAGTTGAACTCATTAAAAAGGGGTTTGGGAAAGAGGCTGAAAAGCACATCATCATAAGTTCTCTCTTTAAGAGAAAAAAACTTTTGCATGTTAGTTGGTAATAACTTATTGAAGGCATTGAATAATATAATTACGGCATAATATTTTACAAGATCAGGAAATTTTAAGTTTGGACAGGATGAAAAGATTGCGAGTATGATCTAGAAAACCAGCCTTATGAATGATCCGCACAGCTCGTTTTTGCTGTGAATAATAATTCAAACAGTTCAAATACATTTTGAGGGGGAGCTACAGCTCTACAGCGTCGTGGAGTCAGGTTCACACCATTTATGAATCAGATTTATTCAATGTTCTGCAGATGTGGCTGGATAAATATATAACAGACCTTTGTAATTGTGTGAAGTATTTAACAAAAATAAATAAATAAATAAACACTGGCTCCTGTTCCCAACACGCAGCTCACTCTGACTTTTTCAGATCTTTGTTGATGTAAAAAAGAACTGTAAGTGGACCTTTAGTAGAATCGTTATTTTAAAGACAACTAAATGTGTAATTTAAAGAGTTTTATTGCACAGCAGCAGAGATCACAGAACAGAACAAAATACTTTTCATTCATCAACAACAATGAACAGAGTAAATATTAAAGCTTCAATGACGACACTCACTGGACACTTCATCAGGCACAACTCAGCTCTGAGCTATACACCGGAGAGGTCTGTCTTTAGTCCTGGTTTAGACCTGGTTTAGTCCTGGTTTAGTCCTGCTTTAGTCCTGGTTTAGTCTTGCTTTAGTCCTGGTTTAGTCCTGCTTTAGTCCTGGTTTAGTCCTGCTTTAGTCCTGGTTTAATCTTGCTTTAGTCCTGGTTTAGTCCTGCTTTAGTCCTGGTTTAGTCTTGCTTTAGTCCTGCTTTAGTCCTGCTTTAGTCCTGGTTTAGTCCTGGTTTAGTCCTGGTTTAGTCCTGGTTTAGTTCTGCTTTAGTCCTGGTTTAGTCTTGCTTTAGTCCTGGTTTAGTCCTGGTTTAGTCCTGCTTTAGTCCTGCTTTAGTCCTGGTTTAGTCCTGGTTTAGTCCTGGTTTAGTCCTGCTTTAGTCCTGGATTAGTCCTGCTTTAGTCCTGCTTTAGTCCTGGTTTAGACCTGGTTTAGTCCTGTTTTAGATCGTGTTAAATCCTGGGTGTCACAGTGGAGGAGGTGGACCAAGTGGTTTAGTCTTGATAGAGTCCTGGTTTATATCTGAATTACACCTGGTTAGTCTTGGTTTAGACCTGGCATCATCTTAACCATCAGAACTGAGAACTTAGTCCAGGTTTGATCCTGGTTTAGTTCTAGTTTGATCTGTTGAAGCCCCATGCACCAGAGTCCAGCTTTAGTCTGAGTTTAGAGCTGGTTTAGCCCGAACCTGGTCTGGTGCATTACACAAGAGTCTGATTTTATGTAGGGTGTGTTTTTTTCTTTTCTTATATTGATTTTTAAATGTATTTAAACTAATAAAAATGTCTTTCAGCATTGATTATCAATAGTTTCCGAATACAAAAAAGATTTCCATTAAAAATGAAATGTCTTATTCTTTAAAAAAAATATTATTTGCACAGCCCTAACTGTGTTTCCGGAGATAGTCCAGGTTTAGATCTGGTTTAGTCCTGGTTTAGATCTGGTTTAGTCCTGGTTTAGATCTGGTTTAGTCCTGGTTTAGATCTGGTTTAGTCCTGGTTTAGATCTGGTTTAGTCCTGGTTTAAATCTGGTTCAGTCCTGGTTTAGATCTGGTTTGTGTCTGGTTTATTTGTGGGTTTTTGTCCTGGTTTAGATTTGTAGACTTGAGGAACATGGACCTGAGACTTTATAAATCTGCCGTTTCAGGAAGAACTGATTTGCATCCACAAACATCCTCATAAACACTAGTCAGTCAGACTCGTTCAACTGCATCAGTTCAAAATGTACCTGATAAAGGGGCAGTGAGTGTTTTTTTTCTCTGGCTTTCGTTATAAACATGAGTAAACTTCAACTTAGTTTTACTCACAAAGCCCTTTGAGTTATTATTGTTTTAGTTCTTTAGTTAATGAGAACTTGTGCTTAGATTCTAAATAAAACAAGAAAATAAAATGGAACAATGCTATATTTGTACAGAGTTGTAAACAGGTTTTGTCAGAGTGAATACAGTGCTCTGTTGCGCCCTCTGGTGTACAGAGAAGCCATTTACGTGCAGAAAAATGCCCTATAAATATACTGATGTGATTTGACTTATTCAACTAAAAGATCTTACTGTAATGCTTGTAGAAAATGGACCGGATCAGGGAGGGCATCCGGTGTAAATCTTGATGTTAAATGAATATGATTATATGTGAAATAGCTAAATATTACAAGGCACATAATTGACAGTGATACCATTTCCTGAAGAGTTAAGCTGAAAGGAGAGAGTCAGTGACGAGCCCAGTGTGTGGCTTATACACGGTTTTGTTTTGGTTTAGTCCTAGTTTTAATCTATGTGTTTAAATGTCATTTAGTCCATTGTTCAGTGCTGTTTTAGTTCTGGTTCAGATCTAGTTAAGTCCTTGTCCACAGTCCTGTTTTAGACCTGGTTTAGAACTAGTTAAACCCAGTGCTAATTAAAAACAGTTTAGGCCTTGTTTAGTCCAGGTTTAGGACTAATCATTAATTAGTTAACTCTTGATTAATCCCAAATGTATTTTTATTATGATCTGTTTAGGTTAAACCTGGTTTAGACCTGGTTTTTAAATTGGTTTAGACCCTGTTAAGCTCTTGCTCCTGGTTCTGTCCTGTGTAAAGGCTACAGGATTAGTCATGATTATTAAATGCTTTCAGTGAATGTGATGATGCACTGCAAGGAGACCTGTTATATTATTGGACCTGTTGAATTCTGGTTTGGTGCTAGTTTAGTCCTGGTTTAGCCCTGTTTCAGACCTGGTTTAGCCCCGTTTCAGACCTGGTTTAGTCCTGGTTCAGTCCGGGTTTATTTAGTCCTTGTTTATCCTCTACCATTGTAATTATATTTATGTGAATGTGATGAGGTACTGTGGATAGGCCTGCACATCGTTGAAGATGATAAACATGGATGGGTTTGGCACTCGGTCGGTCACGCTGTCGTACAGGTCGCTGGGGTTGCTTTTGGCCGGAGGAGTGATCATGCCCCCCTGACCTTTGGTGTATTCTCCAACCAGAACCAGAGCCACGTACAGGCGCTTGTGACCGTTAGCATCCGGCGTAGAGTAGCCCTGAGCTGAGTACGCGGGGTTCACGGCAAAGTATGACCCCTTTCCGTGCATTGCAGCTGTGAAGGAAAAGGAAATGGTTCACGATTAAAAAAAACTCAATGTCGATACTAAGGAATAAACTCAATACTGATTCTGATACCACAGTGATAATAAAAACACTCTTTCTTTAGACAATAGAATAGGATTTTCCACATTAAATCTACATGATCCTCAAGATATGAACATTAATAACAGACAAATCAGGCGCCTTCTTTCCCTGTGATCATTCTTGGTAGCGTTAGCAACAGGTCTGACTGACAGTGCTGCTGAGCGCCCACTCCCTGCTAAACCAGTGATGCAGGTGAAGAGACGTTACCTTCAACAGTTTTGCTCCGGCTTGCCTCTCTACTTACTAGTGGTCGTAATTCCTAATGTGGAAGTTTGTGCCAAATTAGCCACTGTAACTGCTAGCCTTGTTGAGCTTCATTTGGATCCAAACGCTATGGGTCACGTCACACTCCCATTGTCCACTTCTTTACACAGTCTGTGGTCGAGGATAGCAGGTATAGTGACAAATTTGAATTTGAAGCTGAGTTCCATATTTGGATGTCTGATCTCAAGTATCATGGCAAACAAAGAACCAATCCAGAGCGAAGCTGTTGAAGGTAGCACCCCTTCCTGCCCACACTGCTGGTTTAGTAGAGGGGGAAAGGAGACTCTCAGCAACACTGTCAATCAAACCCGTTGCTCACTCTAGTGGGAGCGACCACAGTCAAAAGTCATCTAAATGATCTGTTCTTAACTGCCCCTTAATCTTGATTTAGGGACAAAATAGTAAAATGAAGATCCCAAAATCCCAGGATCATGTAGAGTGAGTTAATACAAACATTTTAAGACCAAAATGACGAGTCTGACAGCAGCAGTTACAGAGAGAGGGGGCCCCTATTTAGAACTTGGCGGCTAGCAGGTTAGCTATGTCTATTTATGTATATAGTCTTTGGCTGTGTCCGAATGTCCCCCCCAGCCCCTGACCCCTTCTTCACTCCAAAACCATGCAATCTTTAACAGACTCCATAGTGCTCTCACTCACAGAGATTCAGATCACAGCTCACCTCATCCAGGTCACGTGACTCTGGGTCTGGGTGAAAAAAAATCTAAAGGCTGAACTTGATTTCTGTCATAAATACTGATTAGACTTGACTGGCAAAAATATGTATGGGCTAATAATAATCATACAAGTTTATGTCAAGCTGGATCTCATGTAAACGGACTAGATTTAAAAATTTATATCTAACCTGTGGAAATTATCTCTCTTTCAGCAGTTCGAACTAAGGTAAGCTAGCAAACTAGCTATTCATTCAGTCGTCTTGTGTCCAGTTAAAGACCTGTCCGTGTTCGCTTTTATTTTTCTGACTCTCGCAATGCATTGTGGTCTATATTGACCGGTCTAGTGACCACCGATGCCCACTACTTTTCAAAGTGCATTGTGCGAAAATTTGAGTGCACTGCTTTCACCAACTGCACATTCAGACACCACTAAAATTGTCGACTCAGGGCACTAATTAGGCGTCACCCAGACCCAAAGTAGAGAGCATTTGGACACAGCCTTTGATTCTGAATTATCACGGGTCTATGTGGCTGCTAAACGCTAACCCTGTGTACAGGCCGTGGTGTTGTGGTGAAACTGGTGTGTGGTGAATGTGGTTGGATTACCGTGAGTTCCTGCGTAGCTGCGGTTGAAGCCATGTTTGTTGATCAGGTCAATGGAGTTGGCTCCAGTTCCGTGGAAAAGCACCTTCTCGTTGTTTGTGTTTTTGTTTTTAGTATCCATCTCCTTCTTCTTGATCTGATAATTCTTCCACAAGGTCACATTCTGCACGCGCTCGATCTGAAAAGGAAGAGTTACTCATTATAATTGAATAAGTCATAGTTCACTGGTTTAGTCTTGCTTCAGTCCTGGTTCCGGTGCCAGTTGTTCTTCTTTTCATTCCATTATCCTAACCATAACATAAAACACCGCCAGAATATTTTTTCCTGGTGTTTCTTTATTACAAATTTTTAAATAACAGAAAACATGTACAGCCCCCCACTGTAGTAGCCACAGCTGCCCTGGGAGAGACTGACTAAAATAGGCTGCCAATCTGTGCCATCGGCCTCTCACTCACTTCATTTTGTTGGTCAAGGTTTGTGGAGTGTCTTGCCTAAAGGCACAATAACAATTTAGGCTAAAGCCACTGCTGCCCCACAGTCCAATAACTAAGAAGGCAAACATCACCCCAAATCAGGCATTTTCAAGGTAATAAAGCGGTTCATTCATGGTTCAGTCCTAATTTAGTCCTGGTTGAGTCTGATATAGTCTGATTTAGTCCTGGTTTAGTCTCGGTCTAGTCCCAGTTTGCTTACAGAGAGGATGTTGAGGTGTAGTCCATGTTGAGTCACTTCTGTCTCTACTTTTTTATACTCATTTGACCCGGCTTGAAGTGGGACCAGTTTCAACAGCTCATCGCTCTTCATGTCGCTCCACTCATTTGGCAGCGATACATCGTCTGAAACTAGTGGAGGTTTAAGATTAGGAAAACAATATCTAATAGTATTTTTAGTGTAGTCTAACAGAGTTCACACAGTCACATTTTAAACACATCCAGGAGCAAAAACATCTGCGGAGAATGGAAATCTTAACTTTAAACTAATGCAAGACTCCAGTGCTTTCACAACATAGATCTTATCAAAAAACAGGTTGCACGTCTTGTATTTGAGGTAGGGCTGAGTGATATTGGGGAAAAAATGTGTTAGGATTTTTTTCCTCATATTGATCGATGTTGATTTTCAAAAATAAAATTAAACCCAGCCATATCCTTTTCCATACCCAGCCCTGGTTTGAGTCCTCACCTTTGCACTCCTTCCTGAACAGCTCCACAGTCTTGTTCCACCTCTCACCGTCTGCTCTCATCTTCATTGGGTTCGCGGTGAACGGCTGTTGGTATAGTGTGATCTTTGTGGGTTTCTTTTGCATAAAGGCTTCCTCCAAGGCCAAGTTGGTCATCAAGTCGAAGGGTTTCTTTTGTCCATCATCTTGAACAAACTGCCACTCGATTAACCCGCTCAGCATAAAGGCGTCTTTCCTCCGACTCTCAGTGCGTTCTGCCTTACGGATCATGTCCCTGAAATATACACAAACACAACTTTTATGAATTATGTCATGACATCTCTCATTGTGACTCAACTTCCCTGGGCCAGACTGATAAAAAAGTGTCGATTTGTGTCTCTGACCACCGCAAAGCTGCACATTCAGACATGCTCAGTCTTGCCCATTGACACAGAATGCCAAAATTATGAACAAAACTGGACAATTTAGTTATTTACTTTAATTATGTCAAAATCTTGTCATGTCTTCTAGCCTCTTTTACACTGGACAGTTTGCTTGGGGCCGCCTTGGCGTGGGTCTGTTTGGTGAGGCCACCTCCAAACATAAGGCAGATCTTAGCTATTCACTAAATTATGTTTAGTAATTCACAGTTTGTGACACTCTGAGATGAGGCTACAGCTAAAGCTAGCATGAACACAAAACTACTTCTGGTTTACCATCAGCTTTATCTGCATTTATTGAACTTCTCTGTGCCTCTACACTGCGTTTTAGCCTCTCTTCATGTAATGAGTTTGGCTCATGTTAGATACCTTATACACTGGAAATATAACATTTTCTGCTGTTGCTAACGTGCTAGATTTTTTTGCAAAGCATATCAACTCCAAATACAAGTCATATCACTGGAAATACTGCAGTTTATACCAGGATGAAGTCAGTTTTGGTCAGAAATGATTTTTTTCAGTTTATATCTTGTTTTCACGGGTGTCTGTGTTCTGTTTTCCAATAATCTTGCGCTGCTTGTTACCTCCTCCTTACACTGAAGTGATCTGAGCCAAAGTGACCCAGATCCCTAAAATGGACCAGTACTGTTCATTTAACACAGTAGAGATACTTTCGCAGCTCATGAGGACTTGTGACAGCCCTGACCTGACTTCGGACTCTGCGGTGGACACATCTCTGGTCAGACCCTCCAGGTGAATGGATGGTTCCTCTGGGTTCTTTCGCTCCAGTCTGATCTTCACCGTGAGGTTCTTTTGTAGCTCATCCAGCCGCTCCACATCGCTCCGAGTCAAATGCACTAGGACCGGATCTGAGATGGTCCTCTGAGCCTGCTCCGTTAGAATCAACTCCTCAATCCTCCTCTTCGCCTGAGTGATCGCCTGAGGACAAACAGTTCATCAGTTTAAAATCGTGTCCCTCTCTCAGATGGAGCAGAGTCACTGTTTTGTGTCATTCTCTGGGATTTTCATCTGAAATGTCCAAATGTTTTCCCTGCTCATTTCTATCAGTGCCAAGGTCCATTCTCCCGCTGCATTTATCTAACCATACCACAACATCTGCAGATTTATCAGAGACATTTGACCTGCCACCATCTCAGTTAAACACTACTGAAGGATGGGAGGGCATCTTACATACAGCGTATAACCAGCATTAATACTGTTACAATAATAGTGTATGTTTAGACTTGGAGAGACATACTGACTATATACATAATCGTTTAGCAGTGAGACTTTTCTCACATTAACTTCAATAAAGGGTCTAGTTCTTTATTTAAAATGGATGTGATTCACAAAAGTAAAAGTACAG
The DNA here is from genome assembly GCA_019594935.1 of Periophthalmus modestus. Lineage (NCBI taxonomy): Eukaryota > Metazoa > Chordata > Actinopteri > Gobiiformes > Gobiidae > Periophthalmus > Periophthalmus modestus. The sequence goes on along the minus strand of JAIEZT010000012.1, from coordinate 31,174,846 downwards.
TATGTAACTTGAGGTGGCACATCACCTGAGCCCATGAAAAAGAAAGTTAAAACCATATGTTTATGTCATACTCTTGAATATTATAGTCACATTTCCATGGAAAAAGCTAGAGGAGGCTCTTCTCCATAACCCTGTTAGCAGAACTAGACCCAACATTTGACCTCAGAGTTCACATTATTATTTAAACCCATGCAGTGAATGTGCTCCCTACCCTCTGAGTCTCTCCACAGAGCTGGAAAACTGTGGGCTCAAACTCCTGTCCCTCCAGAACCAGCGGAACCTCTTTGGCCGACCCCTCGCTGCTCAGACCCAACAACGACGTCAGGGGTGACACGAACGCTGAAACAAGCACACCAACATCAGCCTTGAAGGCTAAAAATGAATCTTTAACAGTTGTATCTGTGCTTTATGTGTAGTTAGCTGAGTGTCAATAATGGAATCTGGAACCTCGCTGGGAAAGTGCAGCTGGGAACTGGAAGGTCATCAGGTGTAAAGAAAAAAAAAATCACTGAAAAAATGCTGTAGTTTGGAAATAAAGAAATAAAACAAAAGTGGTAGTTACAGATTGGGATGGGATATGATTTCATGCCACAAAATCACGCAAAACAAAATTGCCACAAGATACATTCAGTTTAGACAAAAAGGGGCTGAGTGCTGATGAGTTATATTTCTGAATGTTGGGTAATGTAAGGTTTACTTTAATCATCCCTCATGAGAGAAATTCATTCTCTGCATTTGACCCATCCTTCAACCAGTGCCACTGGGGCAGCCTGTCAGGAGGAGTGAGCAGCTGCAGTACAGGGACTCATCTGCAGATTTTGAGCTAGTCTTGGTCAGGACTACCTTAGCTGAAGGATTTGATCTATTGCATGTTTTGGGTTGAAAGAGGAAACCAGAGTGCCTGAAGGAAACCCGTCAAAACACTGGAAGAACATGCAAACTCCACACAGAAGAGCCCGGGAATCGGACCTTCTGGCTGTGAGGCGTAATAGGTGAGGACAAAACTGTAATCTAAACAGCTCCATTTATTTATTATAAATGATTTGTATTTGTACCTTTGACCTTGGCGATGAACCCAATCTCCAGCGGCTGCCCCTCTCTGGACTTCATGCTCTTGTGAAACTCTGAGATCATCACCGTTTGGAAGACCAGGATCTTGACGCTGCGCACAATCTTTGGCTGTTTCTTCTTCACAAAGTCCTCCACAGCCCCAACCATCGCGTCAGCCACGAGCGATGGGTTTGCTCCCCCGGCCCCTGCACAAATCCACAGAAATGAAGGGCATCCAACAGGTGCCACCTGTCGACAGGTAAACTGGAGATGCTGCCAATCAAGTCACATGTTTCTCTCTAGCAGCAAATGGCAAAATAAGGTAAGGCAGACCTGGACCTTCTCAGATAAAACTTGCCGCGAGCAGACACCAGACTTGAGCCAGGGTCAGGATTACATACAGTGAACTTCTCAGAAAGGCCCCACACAAGAATCAAACCTGGGAGCCTGCTGTTATGTGGTAAGAGTGCCACAGTGACTGACCTGTGCCTAGAGCGGGGAAGGCCACAGAGGAGAAGTTGTTGTCCTCACAGAGCTTCAGCACAGAGTAGACCAGGTCCTTTATCATGGAGGGCTTGTTGGTTCCTGTGACGTGGATGATGTTTCTACACGGCAGCTGTCCCCCGGACGTGATGATCAGAGGTCTGCCCTGATATCCAGGAGAAGCCACTATGGAGACAAAGAGCAGGAATTACATGGAGCATGAAGCTGTGACAGAAGAACCAGAAGAACTGAGATGTACCTATGTTTGCACACTCCTGCTCAACACCACGTCCCGCAGCGTCTAAGATGGCCTTCGACACACCTGAGACACAGAAGAGAAACAGAACCTTCAGCCTGTATCAACACAATTCTAATCAAATCATCTGCAGCAAAATAATGAACCAGATTTAAAGTGCATCTGATCAAGGACTGGAGTATAAAAACCCAGAATACCACCTAAGTGCGCAGATAGAACTGCAGTAACCAAAAGTTACATAAAATACATTTATCTAGAAACTCACCTGACTTCAAGGAAAAGTTCTGATTGGATGAGTTGATGATGACATCACAGGTCTCTTTGGTGATGTCACCTGAGGAGACTTCGAGGGTCACCTGACCCATCTGCATCTGATGAACCCCGAGTGACAGAGTTTGCACCTGGCCGAAAGTGGCTGAGACAGAAGAGACAGAAGAGAACATTTGGACACACCCTCTCATTCAGGGTTTTTTTCTTTATGTTTGCCACTTTCTACATTTTAGATACTGTCATAGCCCCGTCTTGGCTGCCCCCTTGTGGTAGTGTATTTACTTGTTTTGCTCTGTGCAGGTGGAGCTGGGGAGTGGCTCTTGTTATGCGAATGTCAAAGGCCTGACGCACAGCACCTGTATAAGAACCACCTACAGCCACTAGCTTGGGGTGCTCACTGTACACACCTGCCCTCCACCTGCACCTGCCCTGCACCATTTAGTTTATTTTCTGTAATTTAACTTGCCTCCTACAACATGTTCTCAGGCTGTCACACACACCTACATCCTGACATTTCCACATCTCATTAAACTACCTTCAAGTATTAATTTTTTTAATAAATACTAATTTAATTGGCTTCGTATTTTTGGGTCATAGCTTAGAGCCAGGTTATGACAATGCAAACAGAAGACATCAAGTATACGAAGCAAGATGTATGGAATTATGTAGAAAAAAACTAAATGTTTTTGTATTTGATATTCAAATCCTCAGTGTCCTGCCTTTGCTTTGTCGACAGTGCTGCAAACCCTTGTCCTTCTCTCAATGAGCTTCATGATGAAGTCCCTGAAATGGTTTTCACTTCACAGCTGAGCCTCAGGGTCAAGAAATGACAAAAGACTAAACCAGGGTCAAAGCAAAGGGTGAAGGACATTTTACATTTTTGCGTTATGTTAAGTTTTTTTTTGTTTACTACATTCCACATGTGTGTGTTCTGATGTCTTCAAACAATGAAAATTCTAATAATCATGGAAATAAAGAAAACTAACTGAAAACGTTTGACTGGTAGTGTCAAACTAACTACTGCTAAATATATGCACAAAACAAATGTAACAGTGTCAGATACAGGTGTGTCTCACCTGAGGACTGCTGTGTTTGGCCGCTGGGTCGAGGCAAATGCTCAAACTCTGCTTCTGATTGGACGATTCTCTGAGAGTTCTGACCTTTGAACTCTTTGGTGAAGCACTGGAGCCACAGAACATGACATCAGTTTAGTTTGATGAAGGCTCAGGTTTGTCTTGTTGCTGATAAATCTCATGTTAAAGTTAAATGCGCTGAGCCTCACCTCCACTGTCTGAGTGTCGGCCGGGTGCACCACCAGCTGCACCGCCCTCAGGTGTCGGGGTGACTGCACCTGGCTGAAGGTGCGCACCTGTCGCAGCATCAGAGCAGACACCACACCTCGGGCAAAGTTTAGGTTTCCTGTCCCCAGAGCAGGAAACGAGATGGAGCTGAGTCGCTGACGCTCCGCCCCCTCCAGACACGACCAGACTATACCCTCCAACATCTGTGAACAGGGTCAGATTCTATTTTACACATTTTAGGACTAATGTATTTGTGAAGTTTTACTGTTTAAGGGTCAACTACTAATCCATGCAGGTTCACCACAATTTTACAAAAAACTACCACATTTTACTACTACAAGATAAGAATCACATTAACTCCAAATACTAAAAAATGAAATTACAAGATACTGTCAGTTTTTATGAATACTTATTTGTTACCACACTAGTTTCAAATGACATGTATTATGCTACATCAACTTTTGGCTTTTTATATTGTCGTTCCCTCATTAAAAACAAACCTGGACATGCATTTTGCTTCTCATTATTAAGTTTGTAAAGTCGTCTTGCTCAGAGCCTCAGGAATCACTTGGCTAAACAGTAGTCAGCTAATCGTAAAGCACTAGTAATAAAGTGCTTGAAACTACACATTTGAACATTTTTTTTATTGTATAATTTTATTTTCAAGTTGGGAAAGTTGTGGTTTCGGGTTGTGTTTCCTAATTAAAATAAGCGTTTAAAGCGGAGGTAGTTTTTGATGGGGATTGGCAATTGGGAAATTGATTGCTGAGTTAGCCGTGGTTTCAATTAATTTTTCCCTTTGAGTGATACCTGACACTGACCGCTTGTGCTTGCCCCGCCCCTTTGTCCCAGGGCGGGCACACGGCGTGGAACACTTTTTGGCAGCGTAGCTTGAAGCTGTCGGTGATGACCACTTCCCCAAACACCAGCATCTCCTCTGAGACGGACGAGAGCACCGCGGCCTGCAGCTCAGGGCCCGCCGCCTCCAGAAGAGCCTTGGACACTGCCCCCTGCTGGAGGTTTAAGTTCTCTGCAATGGTGTTCACAATAACGTCCGTCTGACAAGATTCAGTGAGAGGTCAGTCAAATGGTTTGGTCAGTCAAGATGGAAAAGAGATGCACATTTGATTAAAGACAACAAACAAGCAAAAGACATACAATAAACAATATAAACAAAAAAAATAAATGAAAAGTTGTGTTTAAGGAGCAAAATATAAAAAAAACCCAACAAAATATGTGATAGTTAAGTACTAAATGTTTTAATCAGATTCACGTTTGGATTTGGGACTTTTATTTTGAAAGCTGCACTCACAGTTTGTTCCTGGATGTTTCCTTTCACCAGACTGATGCTGAGTCCTTCAGGTGTGGTCTGCTCCAGCTTCTGCCTGCAGCCAATCAAAGCACAGCACAGCGATGATGTCATTATCAGTAGTGAGTCGTTTTAACAAGAGGAAAAAATAGAAATAAATAATCAAATTAATTACATTAATTACACAGAATTAATTACATTAAGTCAATGAATCTAGTACTACGGAAGTTCAAGTCTTTTAAACCTTTTTAGATATTCATTTCATTTTTTTCAGCTCAGGACTGATTGCTGTTCGCAATGTAGTTTTTACCCTTTGAGTCTTGGTTTGCTTTGTGGGACGCCGCTGAATCTGTGGACTGCAGGTCTTTCACGAGAAACTTCTTTTTTTTCTGTTTGCTTGATATCTTCATAAGTCACAGTTTCCCATCCAGCCTCAGAGCCACTGAGAAAGATTTGGAAAAAAAAACAACAGAAAATTAGCTGCAACCCTAAACCAAAAAGCCAAATACTAGTTTTATGAAAATAATGTTTTCCACTGCACTTCCAACAGGTTAATCATTATAATCATTAAAAATATTATTAATACTTAATATAAAATTTTCAAAATGTAGTTTAAGCTCACCCCACTGCTCCCTCCGTCTGGACCCTCGTCTTGTCAGATTCCATCGTTAGTTTCAGATCAGAAAACTCCCTCTTCACTGCTTCAGCCAGAGCCTTCACTGTTTTATCGTTATTATCCACCAACTGCACCTGTCGGAGCGCCACCAGCTGGTTCTTTGGGTCATCGCAGAATTCTCTGATGGCTTGAGCGATGGTCTCTGCGCACAGATCCACCGGGAAACCAAAAATCCCTGAACTCACAGCCGGAATCGCTACACTCGCACACTGCAGCTTCTCTGCTTGTGTTAGGCTGTCTGTAACAACGAGCTTAAGGAGAAGATGTGCAAGTTTAGCTCCGTTTTCGGTGTATCTCGGCCCGACGGCATGGATCACATGTTTGCACGGAAGTCGGTATGATTTGGTGACAAAAGTCTGGCCCGCAGGAAGCTTTCCCTTTTGCTTGATGAACTCGTCACAATCTTGCTGCATCTCGTGTCCCGCTGCGTTCAGGAGAGCTAATGCTAACCCGCCGATGTGCTTCAGGTCCTCGTTAGCTGCGTTCACGACTGCGTCTACACTGAGCTTGCACATGTTCGCTTTCCTCACCGAAACCTCCACTCCGCTCTTGGTTTTAACTCTCAGAACGCAACCGCCATCTTGAACGTCTAATGTTTGTTCAAATTCATCATCATCGTCAGGGAGTTCCGGACGCAGAATTACGACGCATCCAAATTCATTCAAAAAGGTAGACAGAAAAAGTGCTCCATTGTTCATAAAGAACTTTTTGGCCCCTGGTTTTTCCACCTTAAATGTGCCGGTGATGAGCGAGCGTGTAACACTGAGGTAGAGCGATTTGGCATTTTGGACGTGTAGCCTCGGTCCAGAAATGGTGAATTTGGGTCGAACAGGGTCAAACTCAGTGCTGACCTGGTTGTCTTTAGCAATTTTATCCCATTCTTCCATCTTTTTCTTTTCAATGAACTGGACGACAGCGCAGGATTCGACCTTGACCCTCTCCTGAACTCGGGAATAATTGTTGATTAAGTCACTTAAACTTTGAGCCACTTCTTTCACCGGATTCGAAAAACCTGTGATTGTAATTTTGGGCTGTTGAATTTGGACCTGCACAGTTTGTTTACTGGAGGTGTTGTACGAATCTAGCAAGTTCCCCATCAGATCAGACCACTTTTTAAGCTTCACGACTTCTTTGTCTTGATAGTTTAAAGCCTGAATTGTCAAAGCAGATTGCAGTTTCTTCTCTGCATCACTGATAAACTGCTCTGAACTTCCAATAAGAAAAATCCCTTTGGTTTCGAAGCTGATGAACGCGCAGATGCCTTGTGACGTGAACAGATCTTGGGACAACTGCTTTACGTCAACTTTCTGGAGAAAATCCTCAAGAGGAGTTGGTATTTCCAGCAGTTTCTTCTCTAGTGCCATGTTTTTTTCAAGAATCCAAGTTTTTAACCTGAGAACCTCACTTTGCAATCCTGATATGCTCAGAACTCCTTTGTCGAAGTCCATGAGGAGGTCGGGAGAGATGTCTCGCGCTGCCTTTTGAAGGCCCCTTTCATTTAAAATGTAGTACATAGCCGGAGTCAGTATCATTTTCTCCTCCACTCCGTTCATTTCTCTGTCGATTTGATTGACAGCTTTGCGAACTGTTGCTTCGACTTCTGCCCTTATCCGTTTTAAGGTTTTGAAGCTTGTGGCAACAGTGAGAACTTCTTTTGAATTATCGAAAATCAGCTCTGCTTCATCTTTCACAATGGCACGCACTTCTTTTTCGACTAATCCCCACGCGGCGTTGTTCAGAGGACAATCAAACGCACCATATTCGTTCATTTGCTCCCGAAACGCCTTCAGTGCAACGGTGTTCCACTTTTCTACTTGATCTTTAGTGAGATTGTTTTGCCGTAGAAAGTTGGGTAATGGGCTCAGTCTGACCTGGGGCGTGTCCATGTTGACGTGGCAGAAGTGCAGACTCATGTGTTGGTTGATGGATTTGGTGAGATCTTTGCTGCGAAGGAACCTCCAAACCGGGACAAGCACGTTCTCAGTGAACGCTTCAGGCATTTTGAACTCGGGTCGATCGGCGCCCATCAGAACTGCTCCCAGAGACGCGTCATATGGATAGACTTTGATCTGAGTGGATTTTATGGTGAGATCAGATCGAGAGCAGATGTCCTTCACCACTGCAAAGAGAGAAACCAAACATCACCATAGAGCAGTGCAGGTTATTAATGTCTATTCCACAGGCTCAGAATCAAAAGGCCTAATGTGGCACAACAGGTAAATACATGTTCTGATTTATCCAGAGGCAGCGGTCTAAGCAGAGACTTTCCTCTCCCTAGAAGAATTGCAATATTAATCACAATCAAATCAAAATTTTAATAGATACAATTAGCAAATCAAAAAGGCTGTAATTTTTGAAGTACCACAATTTCCTCCACAACCAAAATATCTTGTCTTATTCATCAAAAAACAGCTATTAACCATATAGTTTAGATCTGTTCAAACATGTTCTGAAATGTGATTGTTGTATTAGTTTGTCGGTTCATATGAAGCTCAACAGTGACGTCTGCTCAGGTTTCAGAAGAACATTTTCCATTCATCACGCAGGCTAACCAGCTACGCGCCATCAGCCATGTGCTAACAAATATCCATGACGCGGTTATTTTAAATCCAAAAAGGCAGTTTAAAATGCAAGATTCTGTGAAATGTTTTAATAACTTCACGGTTTATAAAGCTTCAGAAACAAATTTGTGGTCAGTAGATCCACGCAGCTGTTTATCCCCGAGCAGCTTTTGAACTTCTAATATTACTTTTTTCAGAAAGTCTGAGGAAAATGAATGAAATTTTTTTTTTAATTTTGAAAATTTTATTCCAGAAGTGTGAGGTGGCTACTCGCTGTTGAGCTCCATTTCAGTCTTTTTGTCAATTCTTCTGGACGAGTTCAAAATGTCAAATTTGTATAAACGTAAAAACCAAATCTAATCTCATCAGCCCTACTCCCCAGACACGTCTCCAGCGGGTTTTCCCCTGGGCCTCCTCAAGGAAGGAGAAATGTTCTTAAACAGCTTTATAATAGCAATAATAGGGTTCACTAAAGGTTCGGGATCACAGCTTTAAGTTCATGTGGAAATCAGAAGAAACTCATCCATGAATCAAACCTGAATGTTGCTGCTGTTGGGGGCAGTGCTAACGACTCTGCCACAGGGGAGATTACCTGTGGGGTTGGAGAAGGAGAGGACTGCAGCCTGCTCCTCTGGGACCATCGTGATGTCGTCTGGTGCCACCCAGTTTTTCTCAAAATACAGATCCAACATGTCTGAGGGAATTCAACACAACACATTCACATCAGCAGAACAAAACAACAAGTTACACAATGTTTGCATCAGATGCCCTCCCCTCTTTATATCCCATGTGGCAGATGTCCTATCCTCCTGTATCCCTGTAGTGTTAGACTGAGACGGGGGCAGGTCAAATGTCTAGTTAATCTGCAGATGTTGTGGTGTGGCTGGATAAATACAGCGGGAGAAAGAACCTTGGACAATTCTTACGGAGTTTCTCACCTCTGACCACATTGGGAGGCAGGTTCTCAACTCGGACCTTTGTCGCCGGCTCCAGAAGAGTCGCGGTCAGGCCTCGTTTCTGCAGTTTACTGTTGCTCTGGCTCAAGGTCATGAACTTCTCTGCATCTGAGAAACAAGCACATGCAGTTCAGTAAGAATTATATTCACACAGGATGGGATTATTTTGGTCTTCACTAATATTGGCTTCCTTGAAAGGCTGTGTTCACATGACAACGAAACATTCTTCACAGCCTTTTAACCTGCTTTAACTGTCAAAATGCAGTGATTATGGGGTAATAGAGGCTCAGTGGTTAAAGCACTTGTCTGACACCCTGATGGTCAGAAGATGGATTCCTGCTCAGATGTTGTTGTGGCTACAGAAGTTGCTTACAATGAAAAATGACTAGTGTGGCGCCTTCAGAGGCGTCACATACTTGCAGATGCACACTGTCCCTCGCTGTAGTGAGAGCACTACAGCGAGGGACAGTGTGCGTCTGCAGGAGCCAAACTGTGAGACTGAGCTCCCCCGACCAGCACTGATCCTCGCTCAGAGCAGTGCACTGACCTGGAGAAAGGTTTAGTGCTGGATATTCAACATGTTCGCTCTGTCTGCTGCTCAGAATCAGATTCAGAGTCAGAATTGGCATCATGTTTATATGAAGCTAAGTGGCTGCAGCCTCTAGTTCTCCTCATCACTGGTGCACGGTGTTTGTTTTTTAATGATCTTTTTTATGTTCACCAGTACATTATAATGAGTAAAAACATCAAATGAGATGTGGGATTTAACATGTGGAAATAGGGGCGTGCCTCACCAAAGCAGTGGCTACACAGTTTCATAATCGGCTCTGAGGCGTAGCTACTATAATACTAACATATATGAGGTCTGGACTCATGCTCTGTTTATCTCATAAAAGTTATATCCTCTGCATTTTTCAGGAGCCACTGACCACACTACAGTGGGATAAAACACACGAGTGAGTCAAATAGTCTCAATGTAGTGATTCGAATAAATACTGAACAAAGAGGAACAGGTTATGTTCAAAGGGTTTTACTGTTATAGTAGTGTTCTAACAGCAGTAGCAGTAAAACAGCAGTATTCTTTATTCTATACCTTTAAGTCAGTTAAAGCTGCCTGGTGTGATAAAACTGCAGTTAGAAGTACAACTACAGCAAACAGTGTTGTAGTAATATAGTCTCCTAGACTCTGGTGTAATTCTCTAGTGAAATGGTACCAGTTATTAATAAAAGTGTTTGTTTTACTGAGAAGTAAAATAACAATATTTGCTTAGTAAAGTATAGTTAATTTAATCTGAAATTCACTAAAATGCAGAAAATGACGTAGTTATTATAAAAAATGTCCTGACCTCTTTCCAATCACATAAAGTTCCTAAGCAATAGAAAAACTCTGGACTGTTTAAGGTGAGACGGTGTGAGTTTTACACTGTACCTGTGTGATTCTTGAAGGTTACCACGGCGACGCTACTCTCCCATATCAGCTCCAGGTTGTATTGTTCCTCTTCCAAATCACACACGTTCTCCACCAGGACACACAGCAGGTCTCTGGAGGTGCCCTCAGACACTGGCCCCAGAGCCACTCTGCACCGGGCATCACACCCAGAAGAGGAGCCTCGATCTGGGACAGAGTTAAGAATACTCTTAAAAGTGTTTCATATGAAAACATACACAGCACTGACTATATCTGAGCCAAGTGACTTAGGCTTTTGTTTCCTTTTGTGTGTCCACATTAGTTCTCGTTTTAGCAATAATCCACAAACAAAGACATAAACCAAGTGGCACTTCCTCAAATGTGTTGAGTATTTAAAGGGGCACTACGTAACTTAACCAGAAACGGTAAGTACTGGCACCAAAAAATGTTTGTTTCGGTTCCGTGGATTTAAATGCCCACTAAGCCAACTGAAAAAATCATATTCACTCAAGTCCCTACTGAGCGACTTGATTAGGGGCCTGAATGACTATGCTAAACAGGACTCAGGCACACTGCACACTGGGTGTAGTTCCATAGACCTAACCTACAAACAGAAGCTGTAAACAGCTCCTCTCTTCAGTGTCCAGCAGTGATCTGACCAGAACTGAAGAAGCAGCTCCTACAATGTTTTGTTCAGTTGACAGACTGTGTATTTTCCTTTTACTATGTTTTTCATAATGTCCAGGTAACAGTGTAGTGAACCTGCCTGTGATATAAAGTGCCATATGTGGTGAAAACAAAAGTGAAACTTTAGCATGTCTAAACTGTGTGGTTATAACATAATTCCAGGATTGAAAAGTATTTTCTTAATGATGTTGTCCATTAATTGACATTAAAAACTGAATTGTAAAGGCAGAGAGAAAGAACAATTCAGGAAGTGGTATCGAAAAGTAGGTATCGTTAAGGCACTGGCATCAAAAAAATCAAACAGTACCCAGCCCTAGGGCCTGTTACCTGCTTATTTTCCTGGGGAAGTTATTGCTTTGCCTGCATGTACCACAGTATGGCATTAAACTTCTATTGCCATGGAGACAGCATGTGACACCCCCAGGCCAAGTTACAGGTCAGATCTTTGGAGAGGTGACCCCGCTCACAGTAAGTATTTTTAAGGTATTTTTTAGCAAATCTGTAAAGCTGTATTGTAGAACAATTAGGTCAAGCATTATGCTAGCACTGGCTCTACAGTCAGACTAAAGTCATTGAAGTACATTGTGTTGTTATTATCACCTGGTTTGGTTTGTTGTATCTGAGCTTCATTTTTCTGAGGCGGTGCAGCAGTTTTCTGTGGATCTAAAAATGAATACAAAATAATTAGGCAGATCTTTTCACACAACATAATCTCACAAAGTTCAGTTTTACCTGGAGCGTTGCTTGTGGAGGTTTGGATCTGAAAGAGAAAGAACAACATTAAAGATTACCCGAGTGTCCCATTGACGACTCAAGAGGTGAGATCAGTGCAGGAACGTCAAAACTATGTTCTGCAAAACAAAAAGTAATCCAGTCGAGGTCACTTTTGAACCATTACAATTAACAAATCCCAAATGCTGCAAAGTAAAATACAGTACCACAATTTCCTCCACAAACAAAAAATATTCTGTATATATTCTGTTAATCTGCATAAAAATGTCTAACGCTGTTGTTTAGATCTGTACAAACATGTTCTGAAATACTCGTGATTCTTGTTTTAGTTTGTCAGTTCAGATTTCAGTCTTTTTGCCAACTGTTTGTGACAATTCCAATCCTTGTCAAGGCCTGATCTCGTCACATCTGAGAATCTAAGCCAGGTTGGGTTTGTGTCAGTACTTGGGGAAACCACTGGGAATACGAGGTGCCACAGGGGGGCGCCAGTCGCTAAAACTGTCATAGTGTCCTGTCCTTAGGCAAAACACTTGACTCACATTGCTTAGTATAAATGTGGTGTAAGTGAGTGTTGTTGGTCGGAGGGGCTGATGGCACAAATTGGCAGCCTCACTTCCATCAGGGCAGCTGTGGCTTACCAATAATAATATATACTGCATGAAATTATTAATTATTATTATTATTGTTATTAATTCTTCAGGATGTTTAAAATGTGAACTGAATCCTATTATTAAAACATGAATCATAAATACTTGCCCCAAATTACCGTAAGTGTTTTAATGCAGGTTTAAACACCCACTGTCATCATCACCTCAACAGCAAACATTTTAAGGATCTAAGCCTGAGTAAAGGTGTTGTCTTCTGCAGAATGATCTTTTATCAGAACATGTCCCTCAGTGAAAAAAGGTTTGGACAGCCCTGGTTAGTGTTAGTGTCAGTACCAGAGCAGTGCAGGAGCCGTAATGGAAGTAACCATTTATTTTTAGCTCTTGTTGTGTCTGATTTAAAGCAGAGATTGAGCAGCAGATCCAGTTTAACCAGGTGTGGAACAGAGTCCGAACTCCACCTGACATAACTGTGGTCACGTGACTTTTACTGCAGCGAGGAAGAGGAAACTTACCTGCTCACCTGAGAGTTACCTGACGCCTGTGCACAGAGGGACTACGCTATAATAAAAACATTTTTCAAGAATAGTAGTAGATGCACATCACTATTTTAATGCTCCCCAGTCAGGTTAAGTCAGAGTAAAATTATTAGTTTTAGTGAGTTTTTCTGTCTCTGCTCCTCTGACTCTGCTCCTCTGACTCTGCTCCTCTGACTCTGCTCCTCTGGCTCTGCTCCTCTGACTCTGCTCCTCTGACTCTGCTCCTCTGGCTCTGCTCCTCTGACTCTGCTCCTCTGACTCTGCTCCTCTGACTCTGCTCCTCTGACTCTGCTCCTCTGACTCTGCTCCTCTGTCTCTGCTCCTCTGACTCTGCTCCTCTGGCTCTGCTCCTCTGACTCTGCTCCTCCGTTTCTACTCCTCTGACTCTGCTCCTCTGGCTCTACTCACCGGAGAGTCCTCACTCAGACGCAGTTTAACTCTCCTCTCGTCCACTGTGATCTCATGGATGGGTTTGGACAAAACTCGGTCCCTCACTGAAAAACAAACAAAACATTGTGGGATTTCAGACATTCTCTTGTTCGGCTGTTCAGCTGAGACAGACACTGTTGTTTTTTGAGATCTTTTGTTGGTTAGAGGTCGCAAGATTAATGGCCATCAAGTCGAAATCATAATTCGAATACACAATTCCAAAAAGGCTCCAGTTTTTAAGTTTGCATAATTCCCCCACAACAATGAAATCTTCTGTCTTATTCTGCATAAAAACTGCTAACTCTGTAGTTTAATTTGTACAAACATATTATGAAAAGTGATTCTAGTTTTAGTTTAGGTCTTCTTCAGGACGAGTTTAAAATGTGAATTTTGAACATTATTAAAACATAAATGTAAAATCTAATCATAATTGGATATTTTTCCCAAATGGTTCAGCTCTAGTCAGAGGGACTTTTTAAAAGAGCGTTTTATATTGCTCTTGTAAATTATATACTATCTATAATTAGATAGTTAGACTAGTTAGACTATCTATCTATCCATCCATTTTCTTCTGCTTCTCCCTCTTAAACACTAGTTCATTTGTTCACCTGTTGTGACAGTGATGACTCAGTGTAGTGACAGTGACATAAAACAGTGATTAACTGTTGCTGGAACGACCTGTGCGGTTATACAAAAAATGCACGGCATGAGAATTCTCACTGATCATGGCATAAACTAAAATAATTCTTAATATCAATTAGCAGCCTGATCACAGGTGAGCTACATTTACTGTTACATTTACTTGATAAACCTTTTAAAGGAGTTGTACTTTTCTAGCTGCTTTTACTTCTACTTGAGAAGGCCTAATATTTTTATTGAAGTAACAGTATTTGAGCTTTATGTCGACAAAATGAAATGATTTGAACATTTGTGTTTCTTGCAGCTCCTTCAAACATGATTTAGTTTGGCTCATTTTGTTAATCTTTAAGTTATTCTGACTTGAGTAGTACTTTTCACAAATACATTTTTACTCCTGAGTCACTTCTTGGAGCACTACTTTGTTTGTACTTCTGTTTGAGTAACATTATTTTCTGGACACACCTGCAGCTCCCCGTCCAGGGGAGTGCATCTCTCCTTCACTGTGGCCTGAGGACAGGGGGCGCTCTGGGACACTTCTCCATTTGCTTGTTTTCTGTTGATTAATCTGCTTCTCTGTTATTGACCAGAGTCTGTTTCATTGTTGACTTTTTAACTTTCTGTTGATTAAATCTCTTCTCATGTTCATCTGAGCCTGACTGGTGCAGACAGGGTCGTACAGTCAGACAATAAAAACTACAGACTCATAAATCAAACGACTATTGAAACTGGACACTTAAAACAACTATTAAAAACATGTCACAAACAGGACAGAATTAGACCTTTCCTGTTTAATGATCTCAGTTAATCAGAGCTAATATAAGATCACGTGGTAGCTAATGTAAACAAAGTGCTGCTAAGCTAATATTTAGTGTTAGAAACTACAGCTGCTTTTAGACTATTGTCCAGAGAAGAACATTTTAATTATTATTGGTTTGATGAGCAAAAGTATTCCCAGATTTGTATTTTGTTTTTTTTTTTACCTGGAGTGATGCTCAAAAGGGGGAGCGACCGTGCGCGAGAGCAGTCACGTGAAGAAAAAAAAAAATTAAAAACAAAAAAAACAAAAAAAATAAAAAGAGCGAGAGAGCGGTCACGTGATCAGGCCTGTGTGAGTTTATGAGTCTATTTTCAGCAGGTGTGTCTGACCGAGTTGTGTATCTTAGGACCGTGTCTACATGAGTTAATAACATCGGGATAAAGTGCAGTTTACACTTCCGCACGTAAATAAAAAGTCACAGAGTCATTTCTAAAGTAAATCTGCGTGTACGGGAACCTCAGAGGAACATAATACACACACAGACACATGTTTAAACAGCACAAACACTCTGGTCTCCTCTCAGTTTGGCCGTTTTAGAGGAGCAGGAGACACTTGACACAAACCTTGTCGTGACTTGAAGAGGACAGCAGCCCTCGCGACCCCGTCCACGGGCTCCACGCGGCACTCTCCTCCGCCGGACTTCTTTTCGCTCAAGAAATGTTTCAGCAGTTTGTTCTTCACGGTTCGGCTCTGCTCCGGGGCCCAGTCGCCCTCAACGACGACGCCCCACTCGTCCATCCTCCCGCAGACAGCTCTCTCCGCACGGGCCAAACTGAACTGACGCACCGCTCCCTCTGAGCGGAACTCTCCGCTGCTTTCACTTTCGATTTCTCCGCACAGCCAGAGAAACAGCAACTTACAGAGACATGACTCAGAGATCTTTAACCCCCCCACCCCAGCCTGTCAGGGCCTTTTTTAGTAAGCCAAAGGACTTTTGGTTTCCTTTACATTTTATCTTATAAATATCACGTCCTGTTCATTTGGAATCACATGATCACAGATATATTATTATACTCCACAGATACAACAGCACAACAGACACGGTCTAACTTCAACAGGAGCCTTCTTCTTCCCCAAAGGCTGTATCCACATAGTTTAGTGGAAGTGAACACCCTCTGTGTCTGTATGTGCTCCCAAAAACGTGCATTATAACATCACAGTCAGCCCACACTAAAGCTTTACTTATAATCTTGATTATGACGTCATACTCCAGATGGGGGCACGAGACAGTTTTCCCTTTTGGTTACATTGTACTTTGAGATGAATTATCCAAAAGGTAAATGCACAAATGTTTCAACTGGTGCTTTCTGTTGGTGACTAAAACTTTTAACTTCTTTAATTACAACAAAAATCTGAATTTAAACAATATTAACTGTAGCAGCCCCTCACCTGTAGTAAATACTCTTGTGCTATAGCAGGAGTCAGAAACCACTCTGTAAAGAGCCACATGCGGCTCTTTAAAGCCTCCAGCGTGGCTCTTTGCACTTTGAATTAGAAAAAGTT
>JAIEZT010000012.1:31073625-31156125 GCA_019594935.1 Periophthalmus modestus | reverse complement strand
GGAGCTGACGTCACTGTGAACATCATCAGAGCAAAGAGTTGGCCTCATATGGACAGTTTCAGATCATGGGAGTGAGCAGCGGATCTTTTCTCATTTGTACCAAAATGGCTATGCAGTGCTGATCAAGAAAATAAAACTGGAGAAGGAAAGTGAGTGTGTACTAATGGAGGTGAAAACAGTGACTGAGGAGTTATATGGTGCCTTGAAAATAAGATACTGAAAATTACTCAAACCTGCATAAATCAGTCCAAATAAAACTTCAGGTGAGTAAATGGTGAAACAACTATAACATGGTGAAAAGTTCTGAAGGTTGATTTTGCAGAATAGGCCTGATTTAACTTCTTTATCTTTAGTTATGTCATGAACAGCAGTGCTTTGTCATCCCAAGAAGGGAGAGAAAATGGTGACATATGATTTTTAATAAATGAAAGACTGAACACATGCTACACAAACAAGGCTTGACTAACAAATGTACCCACGAGCACACACATTAGTGGCCCCTTGAGGACGCTCATGCACTGCTGTGTGTGTTATATGTGGTGAGACTTTTAGTAAACCTGAAAATACATTGGTTCTTTTGATAGAAATCTGGACTGTTCTGTTCTGGCACAGTGCCCATTCGATCACCACCATAGACTGTATTTAAGAAGTGAACAGTGGGAGTGTGACGTCACCCATAACATTCAGTGGCAGCGAAATGAAGCCAACTGAGGCGAGCAGGGACAGAGGTTCATCTACAACCAAGTTTCATATGTGTAAAATAAGTGTGTGTTTTCATAGCAACTGTACAGTCGGGTTTGATGTACACAGGGGTTAGTGGGTGATCTGGTACATACAGTCAGGTTTGGTGGGTGCAGGAGGAGGAGGAGGTGGTGGAGGAGGAGGAGGGGGTTTGGCACAGCTGTAGGACACCTCCAGGTACCGGGTCTCCTCTTTGCACGGATACTCCCCAAACACGTACTCTGTGACGGGGACCCTGCAGGAGCGTCTGTCTGCACACCTGAGGCACAAGAGAGCAGTCAACCCTGAGATTTATCAGAAATACACAAAACTTCTGAACATTTTGAACATTTTGAAGCACGATATATTGTTACAGAGAAAAAAATGATAATATTGAAACTACTTACATAACAACACAATAACAATAAAGCAGGATAATCCCAGTCAAATAATCACTATCAATAATTTAGTCAGAGATTTATATTTTGGCATCTGCTCATCACTGTTGTTCAGTTCATTAGTCCCATAGTTAGGCCTGTCACAATAATTATAATATAGAGTTCCTTAAATGAAAGCTGGAACAATATATTTTGGGCTCAGTATTCATCATGTGTACATTTTCTTTGCAATAATGGGGAGAGTTTTGTTATTTTAGTCATAAAATACCAAGATTTGAGCTGCAGAGGGTTGAATAACGACTTCTGTGGCTCATTATTACTTCATTCTGCTGTGTATTTGTTGCAGCTCAGGCCTTTATAGTAAACTGTCTATACTGTCTATGTCAAACTTTTATTAACTTCTCACATATATTTTTAGTTTATCTGCACAAAACCTGTCTTACTGAATCAGTTCAAGCAGGGATGCAGCGAAAATGACAAAAAAAAACTATTACCGTATATTAAAATGCATATTACAAGTTAGACGTATTTCTCTAAAACATAGTTCACATCATTAGATCTAAGATTTTACAAAAAAAAAAAGTCTTGTCTTTTCTAGTTTTGTCATTTTGCTAAAGTTTATAATTTTGCTTCCTTGTTGGACAAGGCAGATATGACATAGAGGTAACTCCATAATTTTACCTAGCAACCATAATGTTTAAACTTGTCTAAATTTCACAATAATTATGATTTGACAAATAAAATCAATTCAATTACAGGAGTTTTATGGCAAAGTAAATCTTGAAAAACATGCATTTGTACAGTGAGTGCGTCACCTCCTCACAGATCTGTCACCTGCTTGTTTCCATGGTGATGTAAGTTTAATGCCTTACTGTGGAGAAAACCCAGTTAGATGGAGGTATTCAGTGTTATTCCAATGAAGTTTGATTTAATTTCTAATGTACACACTAGTTATATTCCATTTGGAGTACCAAGCTGGAGAAGCAGCCTGCATGTTTTGGAGTTTGTTAAATTTGCAGATAAATACAGGTTATTCACTAACATAACTTTATTTGAAAAATGTTCCTCAACATTCGACTGAGTGGCACTGAGGAAGAACTAAGAACAGAACCACAGACATGATGTGTTTCTTTGTTTTTTTCTTGGCTCATTTTTGTTGGTTTCACTCACAATAATTATTTCCTCAACGCACAGACTGAGAAACATGTTTTTTAAGGAGAGAAAGGCCCAGTTCAACCGTGTCTGTGGTCTGCAGTGTCCCTGTGGTTTAGCTGTTACCTGTTTTATTTACTACTGTCGACTTGATTTTCTTGCTTTAGAGTCAGGTACAAACTAAAATGTATCAGAGTTGTGGACTTACATTTCTTTCACATTTTAGATTTAGTGTTTTGAGCTTTTACAGAAGAAAAGTCATGACGACAGCTGAAAGTCACTGATGATGCTCCACAGGGTCTGACGTCACCTGCATAACCTCTGTAATAAAACACTGAGGACGTCGTCTCTTACAGCGTGTGACACTATTTTGTTCTTACAGATCTTCAACCACCATCTCAGCCCAGGGGAAGGTGCAGAACGTGTCCGGCCCGTCGTCCGGTTGAGCTTTGCCCTCCCCACAGCGAGTCCCAACGCCCAACTTTGTACAAGATGTGCTCCAGCTTGATCTTAGTGCCCACCTCTGAAATACAGAAGAGAGAGGAGGAGGAGAGAGAGGAGGAGGAGGAGGAGAGAGAGAGGAGAGGAGGAGGAGGAGGAGGAGGAGAGAGAGGAGGAGGAGGAGAGAGGGAGGAGAGAGAGAGGAGGAGGAGGAGGAGGAGGAGGGAGAGAGAGGAGGAGAGGAGGAGGAGGAGGAGGAGGAGAGAGAGGAGGAGAGAGAGAGAGAGGGCGGAGGAGAGAGGGAGGAGAGAGAGGAAGAGGGAGAGAGAGAGGAGAGAGAGAGGAGGAGAGGAGAGAGGAGGAGGAGGAGGAGGAGGAGAGAGAGAGGAGAGAGGAGGAGAGGAGAGGAGGAGAGAGAGAGAGGAGAGAGGAGGAGGAGGAGGAGAGAGAGAGGAGGAGAGAGAGGAGGAGGAGAGAGGAGGAGGAGGGAGGAGGAGAGAGGGCGAGAGGAGGAGGAGAGAGAGGAGGAGAGAGAGAGGAGGAGGAGGATAGAGAGGAGGAGGAGGAGGAGGAGGAGGAGGAGAGAGAGAGAGGAGGAGGAGAGAGAGGAGGAGGAGGAGAGAGGAGGAGAGAGAGGAGGAGAGGAGAGAGAGGAGGAGAGAGAGAAGGAGAGAGGAGGAGGAGAGAGAGGAGGAGGAGAAGAGAGAGGAGAGGAGAGAGAGAGAGAGAGAGCGAGGAGAGAGAGGAGGAGAGAGAGAGGGCGGAGGAGAGAGACGAAGAGAGGGAGGGAGAGAGAGAGAGGAGGAGAGAGAGGAGAGAGGAGGAGAAGAGGAGAGGAGGAGGAGAAGAGAGAGGAGGAGGGAGAGAGAGAGAGGAGGAGAAGAGAGAGAGGAGAGAGAGGAAGAGAGAGAGGAGGAGAAGAAAGAGAGGAGGAGGAGAGAGAGAGAGGAGGAGGAGGAGAGAGGAGGAGGAGAAGAGAGAGAGGAGAGGAGAGAGAGAGGCGAGAGAGAGAGGAGGGGAGAGAGAGAGGAGGAGGGAGAAGAGAGAGGGAGAGGAGGAAGAGAGAGGAGGAGGAGAGGAGGGAGGAGGAGAAGAGAGAGGAGGAGGAGAGAGGAGGAGGAGGAGAGAGAGGAGAGGAGGAGAGAGAGGAGGAGAGAGAGAGAGAGAGAGGAGGAGGAGAGAAGAGAGAGGAGGAGGAGGAGGGAGAGGAGGAGGGGAGAGGAGGAGAGGAGGAGGAGGAGAGAGGAGGAGGAGAGAGAGGAGGAGGAGAAGAGAGAGAGGAGGAGGAGGAGGAGGAGGAGGAGGAGGAGAAGAGAGAGAGGAGAGAGAGGAGAGAGGAGAGAGAGAGGAGGAGGAGGAGAGAGAGGAGAGGAGGAGGAGAAGAGAGAGGAGGAGGGAGAAGAGAGAGGAGGAGGAGAAGAGAGGAGGAGGAAGGAGAGAGGAGGAGGAGAAGAGAGAGGAGGAGGAGGAGAGAGGAGAGGAGGAGAGAGGAGGGAGAGAGGAAGAGAGAGGAGGAGGAGGAGGAGGGAGGAGGAGAGAGAGAGGGGAGGAGGAGGAGAGGAGGAGGAGGAGAGAGAGAGGGAGAGAGAGAGGAGGAGGAGAGAGGAGGAGGAGAAGGAGAAGAGAGAGGAGGAGGAGAGAGAGGAGGAGGAGAAGAGAGAGGAGGAGGGAGAAGAGAGAGGAGGAGGAGGAGAGAGGAGGAGGAGAGAGGAGGAGGAGGAGGAGGAGGAGGAGAGAGGGAGGAGGAGAGAGAGAGAGGAGGAGGAGAGAGAGGGAGGAGGAGGAGGAGAGAGAGGAGGAGAAGAGAGAGAGGGCAGAGGAGGAGAGAGGGAGAAGAGAGAGGAGGAGGGAGAAAGAGAGAGAGAGGGCGGGGGGGGGAGAAGAGAGAGGAGGAGAAGAGAGAGGAGGAGAGAAGAGAGAGAGGAGGAGGAGAAGAGAGAGGAGGAGGAGAAGAGAGAGGAGGAGGAGAAGAAGAGAGAGAGAGGAGGAGAGAAGAGAGAGGAGAAGGAGAAGAGAGAGGAGGAGAGGGAGAAGAGAGAGGAGGAGGAGAAAGAGAGAAGAGGAGGAGGAGAAGAGAGAGGAGGAGGGAGAAGAGAGAGGAGGAGAAGAGAGAGAGGGCGGAGGAGAGAGAGGAAGAGGAAGAGGGAGAAGAGAGAGGAGGAGAAGAGAGAGGAGGAGGAGAAGAGAGAGAGGAGGAGAGAGAGAGAGGAGGAGAGAGAGAGAGGGCGGAGGAGAGAGGGAAGAGGGAGAAGAGAGAGGGAGAGAGAGAGAGAGAGGAGGGGGAGGAGAAGAGAGAGGAGGAGGAGAAGAGAGGAGGAGGAGAGAGAGAGGAGGAGAAGAGAGAGGAGGAGGAGGAGAGAGGAGCAGGGAGAGAGAGAGGAGCAGGGAGAAGAGAGAGGAGGAGGAGGAGAGGCTTCTCGGGAGAAGAGAGAGGAGGAGGAGAAGAGAGAAGAGGAGGGAGAAGAGAGAGGAGGAGAAGAGAGAGAGGGCGGAGGAGAGAGAGGAAGAGGGAGAAGAGAGAGGAGGAGAAGAGAGAGGAGGAGGAGAAGAGAGGAGGAGGAGAGAGAGGAGGAGGAGAAGAGAGAGAGGGCGGAGGAGAGAGAGGAAGAGGGAGAAGAGAGAGGAGGAGGGAGAAGAGAGAGAGGGCGGAGGAGGAGAAGAGAGAGGAGGAGGAGAAGAGAGAGGAGGAGAAGAGAGAGGAGGAGGAGAAGAGAGGAGGAGGAGAGGAGAGAGGAGCAGGGAGAAGAGAGAGGAGCAGGGAGAAGAGAGAGGAGGAGGGAGAAGAGAGAGGAGGAGAGGAGAGAGGAGGAGGAGAAGAGAGAGGAGGAGGGAGAAGAGAGAGAAGCATCACATGAGATTTCTACAGCCCAACACCAAGTATGTCTCTGTGGTCACTGACAGATTTCTGTGTTGATTAAATTGTATCACTAAAATATCTAAAAAGCCAAGCACCAACTAGTATTACATATTATGGACTATAGAATGTTGTGATCTCACCTGAAATACAACAATTTACAAAGTCTTACTGAAAGAACAGAGTGAGTCTAGTGGGGATGGAACAAGATCTCGTGAAATAAATTCGCTGCTCGATCGTTCACATGTGGAAAATGATCTTCAGAGATTTTCTCCAGTTTTTACATTTAGATTGGACAAAAAAACAGGGTAAAGTGCTGGTGAGTTAAGTTTTGAGAATCCTTAGTTTATTTGTCAACTGAACAACGCAATTTTATCTATTTCATCGTGTCATATTGTCTCGTTGTTGTGGACTGTGGAGTCTCGTCTCATCCCCAATCATCAGTAACTTCATGTCTGGCAAGTTAAATGCAGTATTTCATTTTCAGAGGAGAGTACGAGTAGGAGTTTTTCACATTTACTTTGCTCCTCTAGTGTTATTATAAACTTATAAACATAACCTCACTGCTTTAAGGAATTTACAATAGTAAGAAGTGACATTAAACTAAAATATATATAAATTAAGAGAACTGCTTTCACCGCTGTAATCAGATGTTTGTGATGAGTGACCTGAGCTTTAACAGCTTTAAACATAGTTGATGAATGTTCTTACCACAGGCCATGGTGGCGGTGTCATTGAGGCAGGCGTACACCACCTCTCCCTCTGTCAAACACAAACCAAATCACAGGTACAGCCTCGTTCAGCACATTCTGTCTGTCCTCATCAGAGTCTCACACTTCACTTTGCTGCGGTCAGTCCATGTCGGCCTTTAGTCTCTAGTCTCTTGGTTTTTGTTCAACACATAAATAAAACATTAACAGTGCTAAATGACACACAGACTGATACAATCCATTTAATTTAAAAAATGAAACACGATAAAGTTAAGCAATTAAAGAGGAGTCAAATTACACACTTAAGACAGATGAACATGAAGAGCACTCACCAGCCCCTGGAGTCAGACACCAGGCTGCAGCCAGCACTAAACACAAGCACAAATACACCAGGAATAAACAAGAAGGAATATGATTTGTCTTAGAATATAGCTTTTACTAAGTAAACATATTACACTACATGTTTTTTATTTTATTTAACCTTTATTTAACCAGAAAAAGTCTCATTGAGATTAAAAATCTCTTTTACAAGAGCATCCTGGCCAAGACAGGCAGCACTTGTTGCTACGGCTGGACAAAAAAAAGCCAATTAAATTGATTGATCGAATTTGAAGTTCGCTCAGGGCCACGCACTGGGCCACGCACTGGGCCACGCACTGGGCCACGCACTGGGCCACGCACTGGGCCACGCACTGGGCCACGCACTGGGCCACGCACTGGGCCACGCACTGGGCCACGCACTGGGCCACGCACTGGGCCGACGCAGTGCTGAGTCATTTGAAATCAGTGACGTCAAATTAAATGCAGGAGCTGCATGTTTAATACAATAGTTTTATAGTTTTATCTCATTCATAAAATATTTCTCCAATGACCAATGGGTTAAATGTGATCACCCAATACAGCCTTTTTTAGTTTTAACAGTTTTCTGTAGCTTGCAGAACATTTTTAGTGGAGAGGGGGAAAAAATCGAAAAATCAAATTGCCAATTTTATTTTCAAGCAAAATTGCCCAGCTCTACAAGTTACACATTTGTAATAAGAAAACAGTGGTCATGAAAGGACATTTAAAGAACTCGCAGCATCATGAGGTTGCTCCAACAAATGTCACATCTAATAGACCACACAGGTCAAAAATATAATAAAAAACTGAGATCCGCTTTGCTAATAGTAAAATTCTATTCTAGATTTGTTTCTTTTTCCGGTTGAACTTGTGAAACATGGACCCATGAAAAGGCCAAAGCTGAAGCAGATACTCACGGCCGAACGCGAGGATCCTCACTGGGACCATGCTCTGTTCTGTCGTTTCTCTGTCTGTCTCTTTGTTGATCACTGGTGCTGTTTTCCTCTGGACACTCCGTATTTAAAGGTGGGGTCAGACATGCAGACGCCTGTCCTGTGGCTGAGGCATGTGGGGCCTCAGTCCCAGATGTGTGGGACCTTTAAAAACCCTGTGTGAGCTGCAGGAGGCGGCTGTAAACCAGGGCCAGTCCACACACCTCCAGCTCATTAACCACACAACATCTGCTTTACATGTACAAGCTGCACCCAATATTAAGAATATTTTATTTCACAATCTCATTTATGAATATCACTCAAAGAATTCCAAGAGCAGATTACCTTAAACTTGTAATGGTCCTGGTTGTAATGCCTTACACGGCATTGACCACTACACTAGACCGCCTAGTCCAAATCGTCCACAAACTGCAACATTTAAACAATGGACTTGTCTCTGCAGTATAAATACTGATGTTCTTCACAAGACAGTTATAGTTTTTCTTTTGTTTATTTAAACAGAAGAATAGTAAGAGTTCTTCAAATCAAAGGACAAGCTATTCACATTTTTATCAATCCACACAGGAAGTTGTGAAACTTTTGCTTTTTACAACAAGTGATAAAAAAGTGAAATATTATATATAAATATGATATCATGTGAAAATATGATCCCTCTCAGTCCTGTGGAGTAAACTGGTCACATGTCAGGCACAGTGGTGGACAGTGTTGTGATGATTACAGGCTGAAGGTGCAGAGAGAGTGAAAGGGTCAGAACATGCATCAGCCACTTTGGCCCAGGTCCAGGTGGCCCCTGGAGCCTCATAAATACCATAGAGCCACAGTGAGCCATAACTCTGCAAGAACCAGCCCCCTGCACATGTGGAACGTCACACGTATGTCTGATCTTCAACTTTGGTTTCACATAAAGTGATAATGGTTTCAGAACTTTTACAGTTTTTGTTCTTTCAGTGAAAGTTCCTCAGTGAAGATCCTTTGTCTTTTCTATGACGTAGAGTGAGTAACATACAAACATATTACAGTTTTGTGCATTATTCATTCATCCACACTCACGATGGTACATTACTGTTGTAGCCACAGCTGCCCTGGGGTAGACTCACCAACGTGTCATTGGCCCCTGTGACCATCAGTCACTTCATGTACCATAATCTTTCTGTTTTATCTTTTCTAAAAATATCATCCCTGAAATCTCTTTTGATGCTGAATTTGCCAACTTGGATGAGATGTTGAGAGAGCAGCTTTTTCGAACTGTAAACAAATTGACTTATTTGAAATTGTTTGACTCAATACAAACAAACTCAGTTCTCTGAGAACAGCGTCTGAGAGAAGCATCTATCACCATATTATTCACAAAGGTCACTGTTGGAGACGCAGGATAGGTTCAGTTTTAGTTTGGTGGTACTAGCCCAAGAAATATTACAAAACATTTTACATTTTAATCACGTAAATGAATTGGAACTTCTATTTATGTTATAGTTTTTAAAATGGTTCTTAAAATTGTAAAGTGTTTTTTTTTTTAAAGAACCCCAGGAAGACGAACCAGCTCTTGAGTACAGCTAATGGGAAATCCCAATAAATAAATATATAAACATAAGTTAGTATATGGATATATAATTGAATATTACAACATAACACAATTTCGGCATTTTTTTGGACTTAATGAAACTAACATGTTAAATATGTTCTGTCATTGCTTCATGCAAACAGCTTGAACTGTTCAATTCAATTCAGTTCAGTTTATTTTTGTAAAGTCCAAAATCACAACAGCAGTCGCCTCTTAGGGCTGAACATGAGAAATGATTTAACCAATAGAAAGTTAGAAAATCAGCAACAATCCCAGAACATCCCCTGCTCTTAGACCCTCCTTCTCGACAAGGAAAAACTAAAAGAAAAAAAAAAAAAAAACAGGTCACCATACTTCCCCCAGCATGGCTATCCCTAGACAGCATGACTAAAGCTGCAGGGTTTATTTCTGCCCCTCACTAGCCCGGCCATAAGCTCATTCAAAGAGGAAAGTTTTAAGCCTGGACTTAAATGTAGAGACTGTGGGGGCCTCTTTAACATGGAGCTGATTCCATAGCACAGGAGCTTGGTAAGTGAAAGCTCTCCCTCCTACTGTGCCTCCTCCTCTCTCTTCTCCTCACTCCTCTAGGAATCACCAGTAGGAACCACCAATAGTCCAGCATTTTGGGAGCGGAGTCTCTGTTTGGGTGGTATGGTACTATAGCATCTTGCAGATACAACGGGGCCATGCCCTTTATGGCTTTATATGTCAGGAGGAGAACTTTGAATTTGATTCTGAACTCGACAGGAAGCAGTGAAGGGACTCCAGCACTGGTGATGTGCTCTCTTCTCTTAGTTCTTGTTAAGAGCCTGGTTGCTGCATTTTGAACTAGTTGAAAGCTTTTTATAGAGTTTTTAGGGCATGTGGCTAGTAGAGAGTTACAGTAATCTAGCCTTGATGTAACAGATGCATGGATAAGTTTTTCAGCGTCACTTTTAGACATGATTTTTTTTTTATTTTGGCGATATTGCGCAGGTGGAAGAAGACTGGTTTATATGTGGTGTGACTGAGAGCTCTTGGTCAAATAAGACGCCAAAGTTCACCACCACCAATCATTCGCACACACACCACTTTCATACTAGGCAATGTGGGTGAAGTGTCTTGCCTAAGGACACAACGACAGAACTTGGTCCGAGCGGGACTCGATTCTCCGACCTTCGGGTTGGGGGACCAACACTCTTACCACTGTCGCCATTGCTTTGAGATGGTGCCGCCAAACAAGGTTATTTGTTAACATATGTTTCAACTCTTATTCACTCAAAGGAATAAATAAAACAAAGAATAAACCACACACACACACATCTCATTTTTAATTTGCAGGTGGAGTGTTTGCTTTGTTCCCGGCATCTGGCCTACAATAATAACACGTCATCCATGATGAGGCATCACCGTCAAACATGAGGATGGAGGCAGAAGTGCGGCTGTGATGACGTGTCCACCAGCACCGGGTGAGTGGGCATAATGTTTCAGTTTCTAGCAATATATATAAAGTGTCATTTTCATCCTTCACTGCACTTCTGTAAATGTTTATGAGCAACGAGTCCAGGTTTGTGTGGATAAAATAAAACTAACTTCAAATCAGAAATATAATAGTGAGCCTGAATTATACATAGCAACTTTTACACTCTCACCTTTTCCCTGCAGTCTCATCTGCATGATTTTGTTTCTATTAAAACTAAATAAATTTATTGTTCTGCTAACTTTTATATTTTAGGGAGCAGGAAGCAGGAGCTTGATGAAGCTGTGGTGGATTTCATAGTGAAAGATTCCAGAGCCTTTCACTGTGGTGTCTGATCCTGGCTCCGTGCTCTGGTGGCTGAACTGGATCCGACATACACCCTTCCATCAAGGCAGGAAGTTAAAGCCATGGTGGAGAGGAGGTATGTGGAGGAAAAGGCCAAGGCAGCCCTGCAGAATGCTCACAGTGTCAGGCTGACCGCAGACATGTGGACCTCTATCAACATGGATGCGAATTTGGCTGTTACCTGTCATAGCGTCATTCAGGTGAACTCTCCACCTCCCTTTTGGGAGTTCGGCCTTTTCCAATGAGTCACACAGTAGAAAACATCGCTGGAACTGCTCAAGAGCTTTTGAGGGAATGGGCTCTGGAAGAGAAGGTAAAGTGCTTGGTGACTGATGCAGCAGCAAATATGATCGCTGCAGCAAATATTCTGCAGGTGCGGCGTGCCGTCTGCCTGACACACACACTGAACTTAATAGTGAAAAAGTCCATGGACCCTACTCCTGGTCTAATATAAGAAAAATAAGGAGGATGGTCACTTATTTTAAATCAGTACCACTGCAAATGAGAAGCTGCAGCAGATCCAGGTGCAAATGGGCCGTCCTGTCACAAAATTAATAACTGAGTTGGACACAAGATGGAATAGCACCACGAGATGATGCAGCGGTTTTATGAGCAGAGCGAGGCAGTGGCAGCTGCTCTGTCCACTCTGCCCACAGATTTGCTACCACTGACTGCAAACGAGTGGGAGTGTGCATCCCAGTGCATAATGATCCTGTCACCTTTTCATGCTGCCACTGTAGAGCTCTCACAAGAAAAGAGAGAGTGTCAGGATCAAAAGTACCTATGATAAAATACCTATGATAAAAATGCTGAAGTTTTCTTTAACTGAGGTGATTTCAGAGAACACAAATGAAATGGCGAAACACCTTGGCCTAAACCTAAATAGAATTTTGAATGACAAACTCAGTGGACTAGAGACCACGAGTGTCTTCTCTTTGGCGTCATTACTCCAAGATTTAAAACACTCGGATTCCAAAGCTCTGCAAACGCCGAGTCAGCTGTGCGCCGGTTAAAATCTGAGTGTGCTGCAGTGTTGTGGAATGTGTCCCGTGAAGAGGAGCCATCATCTTCTTCAAGAGCACAGCCAGAACCAGCGGCATCTTCCCAATCCCAACGTACAAAAACTATAGAATGTGGAGAAATTTATTGGCATTTATTCATGTTCTGACTAAACTTTATGTATTGTTTAATTTTCAGTCATTGACCTGTGGAAGCTGTTGGACAGGGAAGCTGGAGAAGCGAGAGCATCCAGGAATGTCACTGCTGACGCCATAGTGGAGGTGCAGCGTAATTTATCAGCCCCTCCACTTGAACGTTCAGAGGACCCTCTGCTGTGCTGGATGAGACACAAAGCCCTGTACCCAAACCTGTACCACCTGGTAACACCAGCATCCTCTGTGCCCTGCGAGAGGGGGTTTTCTAAAGCTGGGGAAATTGTTTCTAAAAAGAGAAGCCGGCTCAGACCCCCTACTGTGGAGAAACTGTTGTTTTTAAATAAAAATGCATAAGCGCCCCAGTTCTCCTAACCACCTTAATGACTCAACATATGACAACTTGAGCAGGACAGAGTGAACAAAGCAGAGGAAGGTCCAGCCATGATGCTAGTCGGCTAGGCTAGCTCAGGCTAAAGCTAGTGAAATCGTGACGTCTGTTTTCACAACTATTTCACAACTATTGATCTGTCTTAGCATCTTCTATCTCCTTTTTAGAGCGAAGGGACATGACTAAAGCAGAGCTGACTGTACTGTACCGCCGCAGTGTACAGACCGCAGAGTGGATGGTACGGCCCAAAAATGGCATGCCCGACTCGGCTCGCTCCTAATAAAGTGATTTTTTTCACAATAGCTTCCCAAAGTGGTGCCATTTTTCAAACCTGAAAACATTTGACAGTTGAAAGGCCGACATTAATATAGCAAGTGAAGAGAGTCAATACCAAGCAAATAATTACAAGGTGCAACGTTTGTGGACCATAAGTTTGGAGATTTTTTTTCAAAAACAATGAAACTGCCATAGAGTTATATAAGCCCCTGCCCTCTATCGGAAACATGACCACACCTAGACCTACACCCAAGCCCTCCCTGACCACAGCCCACACACCCCCTGATGAAACAAGACCACAGTCCTCCTGAGCTCTCTGCCGTTTCAGATCATGTTTGAGACATTTAGCACTGTAGGGTTGTCCATGAAGATGCAGAATGTTGTGGCTCTGTGCTCCTCTGCTACTGTCACAGGTAAGAGTCAGAGCATGTCTCTACCCCTGAGAGATCTGCTCCAGAAGTCCAGCTTTGTAGTCCCAGTGAAGTAGGTTAACCCCAAGGTGCCTCCCAAACCTTCGGCTAATAGCTCTACAGCACCACCTAGTGGGCTTTACTAAGTAATGCAGGGGTTAATGATGTTTGACCTTTGGACATAAGTCATACCTGAAAAAACAAGAATTCTCTTTCTCTCAGTCTCTCACTCCCTTTCTTTCTTTCTTTCTTTCTTTCTTTCATTGTTCCTTTCTTTCTTTCAGGGACCATGTACAAGTTCATTAATCTTACAAAAGAAAATATGATTTGTACCAGATTTAGCTACTGCTACTTTCCCTCTGCAGTCCCAGGTGAACTCACATTAAAATACACATTTCATTACATTTACATTATAAAACTATCAGTTCATCATTAACATAAGCAGTAAAATAAATAAAATGTCCCCATGTCCAGTACATGATGTTTCCTACAGTCTAAACCAATATAAAAATCATTATATGCAGGTCTTTACAGTGAAACAGAACAGTACAAATGAAGTACACTGATGCTGACACATTTGATGTACTTTTTCAAATTTCTAGTAAAATGATTCAAATCTACAGACAGTTTCAGAGTTTGGAGCTGTTTCTCTGTCTGATGCTTTGAAAAGAAAAGACGACTGAGCAAAGGCCAAGGATGTGTTTGGAGTGTGATGTTTGTGTCACAGACCGAGTGGATCAGGGAGTTTGTTTGGAACAAAGTTTCATAATTTTTTTTTCAATGGAGGTGGAGCTGCATTAATAATAATTTTGAATATGTTTCTCAGATTTGAATACAGAATTCAATTGTCAAAACTGAGCATTTTGTTGAGTCCAGCAGGACACACAGTAGGTCATGTGTGAAATATGTGAAGTGTGTGATGTGTGATCTTGACTGTCAGGCTGTTCCTCATGTGTCTTAGAGAAGAGCTGTATCAGACTGAGTTGTACTTTTTTATGATTTATGAAAGACAACGTCTGGTTCAAATGAACCTCTAGGTACTTTGTCTCTGTTTAATGAATTAGTTGCATTTATGTTTACTCCATTAACAACGATGTTTGTTGTGTCTTTAATTCTGTTAGTTGTGGTAAAATACATCCCAACCGTTTTATTACTGTTAAGTGACAGACATGAAGTTTGGATCTCTCTCATCTCTCTCGTGTCCTCCCGTCTCTCTCATGCCCTCTCATCTTTCTCATGCCCTCTCGTCTCTCTCATGCCCTCTCGTCTCTCTCATGCCCTCCCGTCTCTCTCATGCCCTCTCATCTTTCTCATGCCCTCTCATCTTTCTCATGCCCTCTCATCTTTCTCATGCCCTCTCATCTTTCTCATGCCCTCCCGTCTCTCTCATACCCTCTCGTCTCTCTCATGCCCTCTCATCTTTCTCATGCCCTCTCGTCTCTCTCATACCCTCTCGTCTCTCTCATGCCCTCTCATCTTTCTCATGCCCTCTCATCTTTCTCATGCCCTCTCATCTTTCTCATGCCCTCCCGTCTCTCTCATACCCTCTCGTCTCTCTCATGCCCTCTCATCTTTCTCATGCCCTCTCGTCTCTCTCATGCTCTCCCGTCTCTCTCATACCCTCTCGTCTCTCTCATGCCCTCTCATCTCTCTCATGCCCTCTCATCTTTCTCATGCCCTCTCGTCTCTCTCATGCCCTCTCATCTTTCTCATGCCCTCTCGTCTCTCTCATGTCCTGGATTAGTCCTGGTTTAGTCCTGGGTTGGTTGTGTGATAGTACTGGTTTAGTGCTTGTTTAATCCTGGGTTGGTCCTGATTTAGTTCTGGGTTAGTCCTGGGTTAGTCCTGGGTTAGTCCTGGGTTAGTCCTGGGTTACTCCTGGGTTAGTCCTGGTTTAGTCCTGGGTTAGTCCTGGGTTAGTCTCAGGTTACATTATTTTGAACGCAGCCACACTATAATTAAAAGACACACTCTGACTATGACGCTTTGGCCCTGTCCATCTTTTCACCTTCACGAGTTCTTCCCATAGATAGTATAAAGAAGTGGACTAAGTGAGTGTGATGTCACCTGCAGTGTTCAGCTCCAGTCAAATGAAGCTCATCGAGGCATCGAGGTTTTTCAATGTACAAACATAAAATGCCCATGTTGTAAGACTTCAAATGTGTTCTTTTTTCTTTTTTTCTTTTTTTTTTAACCAGAATATAGTTCATCTTCATGAAGCCCAGCACTAATGTACCAAAGACAACTCCAGCTCGGTCCTCGTTATCTGGCCTATGACCTCAGATTATAATACTCCCTACAATGGAAGCTTGATCAGACTTCAAGAGACAATACTACCAGACAGTGTTAAATGTTAATTTCTCACTGCCTACACCAGATATCTCTCTGACTTCACATGGATTTTGTGAAATATCTTCAATTATTTAGAGTTATGCAGTAAATTAAACTATAATCACAGCTCTGGCTCCACTGGATTTCAAAAACTGCATAATCGAAACAGTTATTTGTTTTTCTTTTGGTCTTCAAAATCTGGACCAAAGCTAATCTACTGTGACATGAATTATTTATGTATTTATTTATTTGATGCACAAGACACAATTCAAAATGCATAAGGACATTAATCATCTTTATAAATTCAATTATACATTTTCAACACTCAGTCATTCACCTCATTCTCACTGTTTACAGGTGTGGGTAGAGTTTGTTTTAAACACAAATTGCTGAAGCTGAAGCACAAGCTGAAGCTCTCAAGACTTAATAAATGATAATTCTTAAGGATGTGACAGTAATGAAAAGTGGACTGGTTTTCTATCCATAATTTGTGTTGATTGTGCAGTGAACTGACACTCTCTGTGTCTACGGGAGCTGCCTGGGCCCATGTCCTGCAGTATGATATATAAGAAAAGATCACACCATGGATTTAAGGCCGGTCCGCCGGGCTGGGGATGTAATGTCTGATTAGGTTTCTTTATATTGTCAAATTTTAGTTTTGGGTCAAGAACTAATCCAAGATATTTAAATTAATTTACCAATTGTATTTTATCCTTTTGCAAATGTACTTGAATTCATTCCCAATGTTACTAAATATTTACTTATTACAATTACAAATGATAATAAGTCTGTACTTCATCTGCAGCTTGATAGAAATAATTGTTTTGCTCATTGATACTTACATGATCTACGGCGTGGAGGTGAGGGGCAACACATATCAAACAAATACCATTCAAATCACTACTGTCCAAAAATGAGCATGTGAATAGTGAATAAAGCCCCTCACACGACTCGTACAAATGAATTTTTTATCCAAAAAAATACAATGAAATTCAAGGACCTGGTAGATTACAGAACCACACAATTTATGTATAAAATGAATAATAAAAACAAGGGTCAGAACAAATGTAAAACAGCTCTGTGTTTCAGCTGTTGGAGTAAATGTGAGGAACATGAAGATATTAAAGATTGTAGAACCTTGAACCGTTTGTATAAAAAGAAAATGATAAATTCATACAGTGGTACTGAAAGCTGAATTATGTTCTGTTCTTTTATGTTTTCTCTTTTCTTCACCGTGAACATTGTAAATGCAGCAGCTCTTTATGTTCAGTATAAAATGGGTCGGTGCCATAAGCTTAAGATTCTTCCTATTCCTTTTTCAGACTTTTGTGTATTTTGATTTGCTTCTTAAGACAGAAATGTCTGGAAAGAAAATTAAAATAAGGTTTAAAGTTTAAGTTCAAATAGAGTTCCTGCACCATGTGATAAAACTTGACAGGTACGACATATTGGCAGAGGTGGATTAGTGGTAATAAAGGCCACGAGTCTGCTTTTGGAGTGTTTTTTGCATTAAATGAAATAGTAGACAATGATTTATCTTAAAACTAAACCGATTAAACATTCTTACCTGGCACAGGTGTAAGTTTAAAGAGTACAGATCACATAGATTTTGTCTTATCTCTGCAATATCTGGACATCTGTTTTACTTTTGTCCTTGTATCATCACAAAGAGTCACTGGAGATGTTTGTGAAAAATAAACTTTCTGAAATAGTAGAAATAGCAAAAACACTATGTGCTCTGATTAATGTGCACATGTTGTGGCCTATGTGGCAGCTGAATGACTCATGTCACTGTAATAAACACAAATAACATTGATTTAACTTTAGTTTGGGATTTTATTTTCTACAGTCAACATTTCTAAGCCGTCAGTTAACGTCATGCAAAAGAACAGTTTAGAAAAAAAACATTTGGGATCATTTCTCTTCAGTCGACTCTCTGCCTGATAAATCGACTCTAAAGCTAATGACGATACACAAACTTACAGTTTTGAATCGTGAGACAATGGTTGAATCATTCAAATATAAACATATAAACAAAAAATATCAATTTAAAATACATTCATATATAATGAAACGGCCTGATTAGCTGCAGAAAACTACTTCTGTTTTCAATCTGGAGCATGCATCCAGTAAAAAGGGAACATCAAGTGTAGAAGGGTTCCTTCTACACTTGATAATATTTACATCCCTGTGTGAAAAAATAATCCACAGTGTCTGAAACTCCCAAGAAGTTTGTTCATTTCGGCCGATGGCTTTAGTTTCTACGGGAAGCTGCTTCTCTGTCAGTTTGGGGTTTGGAGGTGCATGCTGGGATTGTGTGATGACAACTGCAGGAGCTATACAATTTTACGCCACTAGGTGTCTCAGGGGAGATGTTCTTCTTTGCCTTCTAGAATGTTACATGACATGGCTTTAAACTTTGTGATCTCCATGGAGACAATCATGTGATGCCAGAGAGCAAGCTTCAATTCAGATCTGTGGAGAGGAAAGCCCACTCACATTAACACATGTTTCTGAACAATAAAAACAGTGAAATAAATAGTCGTTATATTTAATGGAGACTGAAGAATAAGTATGTTCTTAAATTATACTACGAAGTATGTAACTGTGGTGGGCTTTAAGTGAACATCATGTGGCTTTAGTCTGTGAGGTTTAACATCACATTTGGATTGTATCTTGGTCAAGTAATGTAATATTTACAGGGACTAAACAGATTTACTCTACTACATGAAAATGTGCAGTGGTGAAACACGTGCTGAACATTTGAAACAGCACTAATACTGTACTGTGCAAGTACTGCTGCCAAAATTATACTTCAGCAAAAGTAAAAAGTGTGAGTGAAAAATAATACTCAGTACTGGTTACTAGTGTCACTTTCACACAATTTTAGAAGTTTTTAGATCACACTTTTATACAAAACATGATCAGTCAAAACGGGTAAAACTAAACTTAGTCATATTAAACCACAGCTTACAGACTCGCTCAGCTCTGTCCAATCAGAGCAGCGATTCAGTGCCGTTATGTGTTTGTCGGTAGAGAAGGAGCAGAGACAGACATGGATTACAGAACTGGGACTTGTGCAATACTCAGTAACTTATATGATTATTAAAAGAAAATTACAATTACATGGCTACAATTATACAATTATACACAAGTGCAAGCACAGGTTTAAAAATCTACTCAAAAAAATACAATTACAGTGGTCCTTTGCTATATCGCAGTTCACCTTTCACGGCCTCACTGTTTCGCCTTTTTTTGGGTGTTTTTGTGCAATTTTACATGCTTTTTTGCAGTGTATGAACGTGCATTCTGTTCTGCGTCCTGATTGGCTAAAGGACTGTAAACCATTGTCCATCAGTCTCCTCCGTGTCTCCTGTACAGTACAGAATGTGCAGAATGTGTTCAGACAAATTTACATAAATGTTGGATCGCCTCTGCAGATACCGCTGGAGCAGAGGCACGAGAACAACACATTTAAAGCATCATCGAGGAAGAGGGAGATAATATACGAAGGTTTGAACTTTGAGAATGTTTAAACAAGAGAGGAATGTGAGAAAATGTTAATGCCTGTGTGAGAAAAGTGTATAAAGTGTGTGGTGTGGGGTTTTACAGCCAAGAAACATATAGAATAATTGTGAAAAATAAAGCTGATTTCGTCTATCGTGGGTTATTTTTAGAATGTAATCACCACAATAAACGAGGGACCACTGTATCCCCAAAATCTACTTAATTACAGTAACGTGAGTCTTTGTCAGTTTATTCCACCCCTGAAAACTGGCTACAGCACCTTTAGTGTCATATTCACAGAGTGTTAGAGGATGGGATGGAGGCCCCGTGTCTTCAGCTGTGACTGAGGACAAAATAATATCCCAGAAACAAAGAAAACAGCAGTGACACAAACAGAATCCATGTCCACTTTCTGCGTTTGCGGAGGTATTCTTCCAGTAGCTGCCTGTAGCTCTCCGACTGCACCTCCAGATTCTGCTTCAGCTCCTGACAGCGGCTCTCCAAGATGTCCGCCCTCTCCTTGTCCCACTCCTGCCTCCGCCGCTCCATCTCTCTGCGGAGCTGCTCCAGTTGTTTCTCCGCTCTCCGCTTCTCCTCCGCCTCTGCTCCAGCCCTCCTCTCCACCTCCTCCACCCTCTTCCTCCACTCCACACGCACTGATTCCACCTCTCGTCTGCGTCTCTTCGTTTCCTCCTCCCGCTCGTTCCTCCGTTCTTGGCGTTCGTGTTTGATTAGCTCGTCTTTTTCTTTGAGCTGTCTGTCTCTCAGCGCCTTCTCCTGCTCAAACCTTTTACTGCTCTCAGTAAGTTGATTTTTCAGTGCTTTGACATCCTTCTCATGCTGAATCTGTTTTCTTTCACTTTCAAACATTTCTTTGTTGAAGCCACAATTTATCTGCACCATTTTGTCAATCTTCTTCAGTAATTCTGCAACTTGTGCGTGATTAGTTTCGTCTTTATTGTTTAAGATGTGGCACCTGCCCCGGCACTGCTTTAACATGTCCTTAACAAAGTCATCACATTCTTCTATGTAATTCTGAAAAGATTGGTTCTCCAGTTCGTCTCCTCTGGTGAAAACAATCATGACAAACTGCATGGCCTTTTCTCCGAGCCTCTCTCTGATCAGCTGCAGGGTTTGGCGGTCTTCTTTGTGGATGTTCCCAATCGGCAGCAGCAGTAAAAAGGCGTGAGGTCCTGGAGCCATCAGAGAAACGCACTTGGACAGCTCCTCTTCACTGAAACTTTTGTGAAATAAAGGGGGCGTGATCACCACCATCACCTGCCGTCCCTGCACCGTCCTACGCTCCGCCTCACACTTCGCCTTCGCTCTTTTCGGAGCAGCTTTTGGTTGGAAACATCTCTCCCCCAGAATAGTGTTTGCAGAAGCACTTTTCCCGCTGCCACTTTTACCGATCAGAGCAATCCTCAGTTCCATCTGGCTCAAATAAATCTGTGGAGACTTGTGTGTTTTCTCCATCAGAGCTTCTGTGAACATGTCTTTGGTGTAGGCTCTGGCACCTCTTTGTGATAGTTTGTCCACGGTCTTCATCACCTCCAGGACCTGCTGCGGGTCCCTGATGTTCAGACACAGGGCTCCTCTTCCACAGATCTGACACAGCTCCTCCAGGTACACGCCACTTTCTTTGAAAAAGTCCACAGGCTCAGCAGCATCTGACCCCATGAGGATCAAGACCACAGTGAAATCTTTGACTTGAGCGCTCAATGTTTTCTGTAAGATTTCAAACTCCTCCTTGTCTTCGTCGGTGAGGGGACCCTGCGGTAGAACCAGGATGAAGGCGTGGACGCCCTCAGGAGCACAGAGGGAGATGCAGCGGAGGCACTGCTGCATCACTGCCTCCAGAGGTTTTCCAGACAGAGCCGGCAGCTCCACCAGAGACACCCGACGCCCACACACCTCTCCCTCATGTTTAACACACTGCCCTGGGCTGCTCGCTGCAGGGAGCTCTGCTCGGCCTAAAATGGACTCAGCTGCTGAGATCTTCTGTGCTCCACTCCTCCCAAAAAGAACCAGGTTCAGAGAGAGTTTCTCTTTTTTACCAAAAGCCAAAGTCAGACCTGAGTCTTCCTCCTCAGAGGAGTCAGGGCTCAGATGATCTCCACTGTTCTCTTTCAACATGTCACAGATTCTTGAGAACAGCTCTTTACGTTTAAATTCTTTCAGATCCAGATCATGTTGATATAGATCAGTGTGATCCATCCACATATATCTGCACCTGCATCTGATGATCATGTCCCTTATATGTGCCTGTCTCATGTATTTCTCCTTGGACCCTTGTGTCTCTGGTCGTGGCCTGAACATCAGCACCAGTGAATGTTGGAAGGCCTGATCACTGAGTCTCTCCAGGACTGACTGTAGTCTGCTTTTGTGTTCTTCAGAGAAGTCTTCAGGCTGTAGAAGCAGCAGGAACACATGAGGACCAGGGGCACTCAGATCTTTAATGTCTTGTATAAACTGTTGGAGTTCTTGTTGTGAAGTGGTGGAGAGCAGCTGGTCTGGAGTGTAGATCACACTCACTGGTTTGTCCTGGAATGTTTCTCTGACTTTGACACATTGAGCTGAATCTTTGATGGACTCAGACTTTCCCAAAAGAAGGTTCCCCACAGAGCTCCTCAGATTCCAGCTGCTCCCCAGAAGAACCAGCCTCAGCTCAGACACTGGAAAAGGCACAAATAGACAACATTTTTAGACCGAGAGAAAGACAGAAAGAGACATTTTCCACAATCTATTATTAAACATCATCCTACATCTTATTAACAGTATTTTGATAACTATGCTGACATGCTGCTGGCAATGATAACGGCGTTACTAACTGTGTTGTTTTTTCACTAACGGAGTAATCTAACTAATTACTTTTCCCAGCGTCTCAACGCCGTTACAGTTACTGACAATAAAATGTGGCGCATTACTATTAATTCAGTTCACTCTGCTCTTCATCAGAGCATCTCTCAGCCAAGGGAGCTAGAACACTGTTGTGTTTCTTTGGTGAAAGAGGCTCGGGGTGAGAGGCTTGTTTGAGATGAGCGAGGCGGGCGCAGATTTGCGCGGTGCATGCCCCGGTTTGTGTCCAAGATGCCACTGACTGGCTCTGACGTAACCTGTGTAGGCAACGGGAATCTCGTGAGAGCAAGAAGGACGAGCGCAGCAGCTCTCCACCGCCTGCGGCCGCCTGCATGGACTACAAACGCTAAATGCATGATGGGAAATGGTGTCCTGTCACACGTGCATTGACAGATGATTGGGTCCGAGTTGTTTTGATCAGACGCACGGCGCCTCCTCCTCCAACTTTACACAAACTACTGCAACATATTTGATATCTACATATGTTTTTAATGTGACTGAAAGTGTCCAGGCTGTTGTCAGATATGAATCACTTTAAACAAATACAATATAATTACAATCTGTTAAAGTGAAATAAATGTTAAAGGTTCACATCTGTTGTGTTTTTATTGTTTTAACAAAGTAAGTAACGGCATAGTTACTTTGCCTGGTAACTAGTTACTTCTCCCAAAACGTAACTGAGGTGCTAACTCAGTTACTTTTTGAGAGAAGTAACTTCTAACTATAACAATCACATTTTTGAAGTAAGATTCCCAACACTGTTGGTGAGTGACAACAGGATGACTATTGTCTTACTTTACTGAAGTGAACTCATAAAAGGCCTTAGGTTGATAAAGAAAATAACACTTTTTAGCAACAATTATCCTACTGTCCCTTCATACATTCATTTGTACCTGAGGATGAGCTTTATGCCATTTGTAATTAGAATTGAATGAACTTGTGGTTTGTCTCATTAACACTTTATAATATCTGCACTAAACTGGACACTTTATAACACTGGTCACCTTAATAACTCATGTTGCACTGCTGTTTCTGATGCTGCTGTTGTAAATATTTTCTACCTATTTTATTTTGAAGCATATATTTTTTAACTTTGGGTATGCCCTTATTTGTATTTGTATTTGTATTTGTATTTATTCAGTGTGTTTCTATGTTGCACTTTATCACTGAAGTAAGTTCCTAGTCTGAGCTGTGCTCACTGACAATGGCCATAAAACTTCTGATTCTGATTCTTCTAATATAGTAAAGTTTTTGTTATCTTTGAATGTAAAATATCGATGTTTCTTTGTCTTAAATGTGACACATTGACCCCGATGAGGAGACATACAGAGAAAGGCTCTGTGCTGTAATAAGAACGATCAGGTGATGTGAGAAAAGCTAATCATTTACCATCAACACTGTGATTTATGGCCTTTTGGCCAAAGGTTCTCTGCCCTGTGCCACACCTGGGTTTAAGGCAGGCTTGAATAAGGTAAAATGTATTACGTAGTGTTCACTTATTTAATTTTGATGTGACAGGAGTATGGACAGGACTTTATGGGTACAGTAAAATTTAAGGTGTGATCCCTGAATTTAGTATATTAAATTTTCTCCTGTAGAGAACATACGTAGAGAGACAAAATGCTGTCTGATCTAATTATGAAATATTTTATGAATCTCATGTGACAGAGCTACTACTACTACTACTACTACTACTACTACTACTACTACTCTGCTTCACTTCTGTCTGAGAAAGTCCTCGTCTGAAGATTCAACAATGAACTAAAAGTTTTGTGAGAGCTGGAAATGCAGCATAAATGACAATGAACTAAAGCTGTTTCAGTGGAATTGTTTTTACTCACAATCTGGAGGAAGAATTTCATAACTGCTGCTGTGCTTCAGGGGCTTCAACTCTGCCACTGTGAAGTGAAAAACATGAAGCATGAGAGACGCACAGGAGAAGGACAGATGGAGCAGAGGAGAGGGTCAGAGGAGCAGAGGAGAGGGTCAGATGGAGCAGAGGAGAGGGTCAGAGGAGCAGAGGAGAGGGTCAGGGGAGCAGAGGAGAGAGTCAGAGGAGCAGAGAAGAGGGTCAGAGGAGCAGAGGAGAGAGTCAGAGGGTCAGATGGAGCAGAGGAGAGGGTCAGAGGAGCAGAGGAGAGGGTCAGAGGAGCAGAGGAGAGAGTCAGAGGGTCAGAGGGAGCAGAGGAGAGGGTCAGAGGAGCAGAGGAGAGGGTCAGAGGAGCAGAGGAGCAGAGGAGAGGGTCAGAGGAGCAGAGGAGAGGGTCAGAGGAGCAGAGGAGTCCCTGTGGAGACACTTGGACTTACCTGGACATGCCATGTTCTACAGCGATCGCCAAAAACATGTGAATTCACGCTAGAAAAAAGGAAAACAATAACTTTGTTTAACAATAACAATATAATGAATATGTTTTTTAGGCTCGTATTTAACTTTTATGTCACATTATCTAAAGCATGTGTTTGTTTATATTTAATTTCTGTACCATCTAATCTCATTTCTAGTATGAACGGGTTAGTTTTTACTTGGACTATCAGAAAATGTAATTTACTTGATACAGTCTCTATTTAACATTTAGACAAACGTATAATATGCACGTGATCACCCCCGTATAAAAACATAAGTGTGTGATCTGAACGCAGGCATACACAGGAATAGCAACTCTCAACAGGAGGAATAACTCTCAACAGCAAGTCCTGGAAACATTCTTGGGCATATTTCTGTTAAATGTGTGTAGAAATCTGCAGACTTCTCGTCTCTGTGGGAAACTGTTCACGAGGAAAACACGAATAACAAACAACAAAACTTTACGATACGTGTGTGATACTCGTTTTTATTTTTAGCCAACACTCACATTACAGCTCAGTAGTGTCATAATTCACACCATACACAAGTTTATTTAGTTAAACTCACCGTGAGACTTTTCATCTGCGTCATTTGGCTCAGTGAAAGTGAAAGTGTCGTGTTCACATCCAAACTTCACAAACAGCAGAAGAATCGTCCCATTAAAACTAACAGCAAAGAAAATGCATTTAGTGTGAAATAAATTAACCTACAAACAGACGAACTACAAGAGAAAATACAGTGATTCATCAGAACAACGAGAACAAACATGAAACATTAAACCAGCGGCACAACCGCTCAGCCAATCACAGACTTTAATAGTGAGATAAGGAGCAGGTCAAAGGTCAACTGAGAACTGACTTTTACTCATTAGTTATATTAAATGT
Source organism: Periophthalmus modestus (assembly GCA_019594935.1). Taxonomy (NCBI): domain Eukaryota; kingdom Metazoa; phylum Chordata; class Actinopteri; order Gobiiformes; family Gobiidae; genus Periophthalmus; species Periophthalmus modestus. Next base: position 31,131,040 of record JAIEZT010000012.1, on the reverse strand, counting down.
TGATGCACATTTAGGCTTTTGTTAGTCTGAATTAAAGCTTTATGTATATATTTTTCTTCTTCTTCCATAGTTCAGTAATTCAACTCAGCAGCCAATAATGAAACATAAATAATACAATAAGGATATACAAGAGTACACACAATAACTACTGTAGAAATGGTGAATGTTGATTTTATATAATTATATATTATTTGACCTGCTCTTAGGTCTAAATTATAACAAAAAGTGAAACAATATTTTTAAATCAGATTCAATGCTGCCCAGACTCACATCTTCGTAAAGTATTGAAAAAGTGTGTCCTCACAATGTTGTGTTTTTAGAGGAATAAATGGTTTAATCTGTTTGACACTTAACGGTAGATGATGTTTTATTAACTAAGTCAAGAGACATTGTAGTAGGAAAAGAAACAAACCCGTCCATCATCTAAAAACATTCTACTTTATGGGACACATCAACAAATGTCTTGTTCATGTTATTTCTTTACCTACAAAGTTTGTAAAAATGGTAATTGATTTAAAATTTATGCTCAATAAACAACAACAAAATGATAATCTATTTTTACTTTATGTATTTCCTCCTCTCTGCTGTGAGCTGCTCCAGACTCTCTGCTGCCACCTGTTGGTCTGAACCTTCACTGTGGCCCTGAGCTGATGAGTTTCAACCATCACAGGATTCACAGGTGACATACACTACAGTTTTTTTTAAATGTATTTCTTTTTATAAAATTACCCACTTCAAACAATTTTAATACTACTTTTTAAAAAGTTGTAGAAAGTGTAGAAAAAGGCACCTTCAATTCTAAGGTCTATAGATCATTTACCACAAAGATGTCTATAACAAACAATGACGATAAAGCCCACCCAGACGACTGAGAGAACAGAGATGTTAAATATACTTTGGGCAGGTATTTCACCAGTTACTTCACAATAGTGTCTTATCTTATTTATGGTTTATCTGACAAATAGTTTAATCCACCAAACAGGTTTGTAAACTGGTTTCATGAGCAGAGGAGAACGTGGTGAATGAAGTCTCATCATCAGACCTGCTGAGAATTTAGAAATGTATCATAGAAAAAAACAAAATACAAGTTAGTAGCAGCACAATATCAGACATGTTTCTTTAAAACTCCAGACCTGCACTTACATGAGAAAAACTATTTTTTTCTAACTGTGTTATGGATAAACTTTATAAATGTTTGACAAAAATAAACAAAGAGCCAAATAAATGAAACATGTTTCTCTTACAACTCTGCAATAAACCAACAAAATGTTTTTGGGCTGAAATGGAGGCAACATCCTACAGATTTTTCTGTGTTTTGATCTGAGAGAATAAATCATTGAGTCATGAGTAAGTAAAGTTTTGTATTTATTTTTCTTTTTTTCTGAGTGCTAGATTTAACACCACATAATAATGAAATAAAATGTGTGTTTTGCTTTATCCTTGTTTGATTACATACATGTTATTATTTATTTTCTGACTCCTACAGTAGAACACACAAGTCTGATACTGAAAAGTTTGTGAATATATTTTATGTTTCTCCAAAATGAATCTGAGTTTGTTGAAGCTTTGAGGAAACAGACTGATTCCAGAGTTTTGTTGTTTGACTCGTCTGAAATGTACGATCTGATTAAAATGTTTTCTTCCTGTTCACGGTGCTTCCATTTTGTGAGTCTGTCGTCCTGTCGGAGAATCAACAAAACAAAAAAAAAACAACATTTACTTTGAATGACTCTTAAAAATGCAAAATGAAACAAGAAGAGTGCTGGCAAAAACAGTGATCATGTACAATTTTACACTTTATACAGTTAAATTAATAAATGAAATAGACACAAAGTAAAAAAGTAAATAATGGGCAATATGACAAAAAGTAAAAACACAACATTTTTCTCTTATATCCATTGATCACAATTTAAAAATTCATTCATTATTCATTTCCTGTTCAAAAACAATACATCTACAATCACTGCAACACAAAAATCTCATCCTCCAAGGTCTAAACTGGTCCAAACTACAGTGACGATTAGAATAGACAGATTTTATTTTGTTATTTTTTTTTTTTAATGTTAAATTTGTATTAATTGCCCAGTCCCAAGTAAATATCAAAATGTCACAACCTCTCATATTTTTGCTTACTTTTTTATAACAGATTGGATATTAGACACAGACACCACATCATATCCCCTTACAATTCATTATAGAAGCAGCATAAAAACTGCTGCTTGCTGTTTGTATTTTATTTTTATGAAGAACTGGATTTGATCAAGACCAGGAACAGAGAAGTTGACTGTGTTGGTGTCTGTCTCACTTTGCTTCTCTGTTTATGTGAACATTTCAAACATGTTTAAAACTTAAACTCCTGCAGGTGAAGAGTCAGATGTGGAGGATCACTGAGAGCTAAACACAAGCTGAAGTCGTGTCTAATGGTTCAAACTCAACTCTTTGTGTCATGGTTTGAAAACAGGAGAAATCAGGAACTCTGAGTCCATCCTTGTTCTCAGCTTTGGTTGCCCCTGAACTTTTCCTCCTCTTTCAGTTCTTTCTTTCACTCTCATTTTTCTTGAAGGATTTTATTAAGTTTTTGACTAAATCTAACTAGCATACTCTCTACCATTTTTTTGTCTCCTTCTTTTCATATGCCAAATTAATTTTTCTTATTTGTCTTTTCAAAAAGATGTTTTCTAAACTTTTAATTTTTTATTTTCCCATTTCTTCCTCTCATCTTCCATTTGTCATTTGCTCTTCTGCAGTTTTCATTCAGTAGCTGATTTCTGATTTATCTCTATTTAGATTTTTTCTTCATATTTTTGAACGTTTCATTGTCATTTAATTTATTTCTTCTTTATATTTTCTCTCCATCTCTTCTCGTCCTCTGTCTTTCTCTTTCAGTATTTTGTGAATCTCTCTGTTCATGTCGACCTCAGCCTGTAGTAACATGTCTTTGGTGTAACAGTCTCCTCTGTTCTCCTTCACCAGGGCGTCGATCTTCTTCATCAGCTCTTTCACCTGAGAGCGGTCGTCCTGTTTCCTGTTATTAAACACATGTTTCCTGTTTCCACAGTTTGAAATCAGCTCCTTAAAAGATGCATCACATTCATTTTCTATGTAATCTTCCACTGTCACGTCATCATTCTCCAGTTTGTCTCCATGAGTCAGAAGAACAATCATGAACCTGTCGACTTCTTTCCCAAATCCCTTTTTTATAAGTTCTAGTGTCTCTTTTTCTTCAGGTGTGAATCGTCCGACCTGTAGCACCAACAGAAAGACGTGTGGTCCTGGAGCCAGCAGACTGATGCATCTGGATCTTTCCTCATTTCCCTCTTCACCTGACGTGGTCGTGTCAAACAGACCTGGAGTGTCCACCACAGAAACATGACGTCCGTCTATCTCAGACTCGGCTTTCTGACACACTCTGGTGACTGATCTTTGACTCAGTTTAGTGTAAAACTCTTCTCTCCCGAGGATGGTGTTTCCTGAAGAGCTCTTTCCACTGCCTGTTTTTCCGACCAAAATAATCCTCAAATCACCTAAAAACACATGAGATAATATTACTTTAATAAGTCACATTCTTCATCTTCACCTCATCATTATGACTTGAATCATAAACTTACATCTCTCCTGTTGTTCCTTCTGAAGAGCACACGTCTTTTCGATCTGGACTTGTACCAGTGTCTCTGTGGTGAAGCTGTGAGCTTCATTCTTGACCCTTAAAGTCTCTACAGACTCCAGCAGCTCAGAGACCTGCTGCTGGTCCCTGGGTTTGAATATAAGACATCCTCCTCCACAGATCTGACACAGCTCCTGGATGTCTCTGTCTCCTTTATCAAACTGAAGCTCAGCTGAAGCAGTGGGCTCTGAGTCCACAGTGAACAGAATCATAGTGAAGAGAAGGACTCGTGAGCTGAGTGAGTCCTGGATGGTCTTTAGCTCGGCCTTGTCTTCGTCGGTGAGGGGACCCTGCGGTAGAACCAGGATGAAGGCGTGGACGCCCTCAGGAGCACAGAGGGAGATGCAGCGGAGGCACTGCTGCATCACTGCCTCCAGAGGTTTTCCAGACAGAGCCGGCAGCTCCACCAGAGACACCCGACGCCCCACACCCTCTCCCTCATGTTTAACACACTGCCCTGGGCTGCTCGCTGCAGGGAGCTCTGCTCGCCCTAAAATGGACTCAGCTGCTGAGGTCTTCTGTGCTCTGCTCCTCCCAAAAAGAACCAGGTTCAGAGAGAGTTTCTCTTTTGTACCAAAGGCCAAAGTCAGACCTGAGTCTGCCTCCTCAGAGGAGTCAGGGCTCAGATGATCTCCTCTGTTCTCTTTTAACATGTCACAGATTCTTGAGAACAGCTCTTTATGTTTAAGTTCTTTCAGATCCAGATCATGTTGTTATAGATAAGTGTCATCCATCCACATATATCTGTATCTACATCTGATGATCATGTCCCTTATATGTGTCTGTCTCATGTATTTCTCCTTGGACCCCTCTTTGTTTTTTCGTGGCCTGGACATCAGCAGCAGTGAATGTTGGAAGGCCTGATCACTGAGTCTCTCCAGGACTGACTGTAGTCTGCTTTTGTGTTCCTCAGTGAAGTCTTCAGGCTGTAGAAGCAGCAGGAACACATGAGGACCAGGGGCACTCAGATCTTTAATGTCTTGTATAAACTGTTGGAGTTCTTGTTGTGAGGTGGTGGAGAGCAGCTGGTCTGGAGTGTAGATCACACTCACTAGTTTGTCCTGAAATGTTTCTTTGAATTTTACACATTTATCCTGTTGAGTGGACATATTGAACTGCTTGTTTCCCAAAAGCAGGTTTCCCACTGACTCCAGACTCCAGTCATTCCCAAGAAGAACCAGGCTCAGCTCAGACACTGGAAAGAGACAAACAAACTCACTTCAGTTGTGAACTACACTGGGCAGGAGGTTATTTTATTTATTTGCTCTGCTGTGTCCAAAAGCATAAGTCCATATTTCCACCTTCACTGACGAGACTCCAACTTTTATCCAGGATGAGCTGCACTGATGTTAAAGCACATATGACAACTTAGACAGCACGTTTAACTACAGTATTTTTTAAATGATTGTCTTACATCACAAAAAGGGCAAAATAATTCACTTCCTGTTTGGACATCAGGGTGAAATATCTTTTTTTTTTTACAGAGGCAATTCCAGAGGAAATTCCATAATGTTACAAAGTGTCCACACTGTAAACACCAAAACATGTCTAAATTACACAGTAGTTATGTTTAGACTGATAAAAATGATAGAAAACATATTTATTTAGTTAAATGAAGGTTTAAAATGTCAGAAAAATGTCCTCCTCATGGATAAACTGTGTAACTGCTGGAGTTTTCTGTGTTGGTGACAGAGGCAGAAGAATTCTGTTTTACATCAGTGCTACTCCCTGTATTTTTGTACTTTTCTTCTAAATGAATTTTCCAAACACTGCCACTAAATAGTTTGTTGGGACAGAGCCTGTGCTAAATATTTAGCACAGGCTCTGTCCCACTAAACTAAGTAACAATTAGTTACACAGAAATGTGTTCCATCAGGAGGCAGAGGTGGGTGGATAAATATAGTTGGATTTTGAACTTTGAAACTGATACACATTTGTGGATTTTAATTTTGGAGCATTCTCATACTTGTTTCTGTGTAAAATCTGCGCACTTGACAGGGTGACAGGTGCGTCGAAGGAGAAGCACTTGATCTGAAAGGTTAAGAAAACTCCCGCACACTGTCTCACTCTTGATTCACTTTTATCCACACAATGTTTCAGTCCCTCTGACCTTCCTCAGATATGAGGACAGCCCTTTCCTCTCCCCTTAAGGGGACAGCGGGAGGGCTGTCCTCATACTGTCTGTGTCCTGTCTGAGAGGAAGCACATTCCTGAACAGGGAACAACACCAACAGTTGCTCTGTGATAATGTCACATAGTTCACATGTGTGTAATAGTCTTACCATCAGCACTGGCCATGGCGTCAGTCTAATCACCTGAAAACAAATACATCTGAAATTTAACTCACAAATATAAAGAGCAGCTATAAAGTACAACAAGACGATGTCACAACGACCTGGACCAAACAAAGAGAAACTGCAGCACAAAAAAAAACAACAAAAAAAAAAAAAACATTTACACTGAAACAGAAACAGAATAAATGATTTTAAAAGGACGACTGTTTTGGTTTGTCAGGCCACAGGCCAAAGCTCAAACGAGATGCAGATACAATAGATTCATACAAGTTTCCATCCAGCAATGATAATAAAAACTACTACCTTATTATATATACTATAATATAATATTATAATATATATATTATATATATATATATATATATAATATATTATGTGTGCTTATAATATAAGCCACACTTTTTTTTTTTTTCATTTTTTGGCCAGGGGTGCGACTTATACTCGGATGCAGCTTATATGTGAAATTGATGTGAAAAATGCATAATTTCACATCTTCGTTATTGTCACACTGACAACCTCATGAGGGCACTCTAGGCTTGTACCAGTATGACAGCCATGCAGAGGAGGAGGAGGCTCTTCTTCTACTTCCGGAGTTGGCAAAGTTGTTCAGAAGCGACACCGAAGATGAAGAATTTAATGGATTTAGTGATTTGGACTGAGATTAAGAGTAAACTTGTTAGCTTGTTTTTATACTTTAGTTATCTGATTATGTCTGTTAATGTCTTACGTTAACATACCAGACATATATTCAGTTCATTGTTTATGTGTTATGTTGGCGTGCTGCACTGCTATTCGGCCTGTTGTTCTCTATTTTATTAACCTGCCTTTAAAGATAAAATGTCTGTTCTTGGTCTCGGATTTTGTAAAGTAAATTTCCCTGACAAATCTGACTTATAGTTCTCAGCCTTCCTGGTAAGGTGTTTTCCAGGGTACTGGAGAGAAGAATCCAACCAATAGTCGAACCTCGGATCCAGAAGGAGCAGTGTGGTTTTCATCCCGGTCATGGAACACTGGACCAGCTCTGTACTCTCAATCGGGTGCTCAAGGGTTCATGAGAGTTTACCCAATCAGTCCACATGTGTTTTGTGGATCTGGAAAACACATTCGACCGTGTCCCTCGTGGTGTCCTTGGCGGGGTACTCCAGGAGTATGGGGTCCAGTGCTCTTTGCTAAGGGCTGTCCGGTCCTTGTATGACCAGAGCAGGAGCTGTGTTCGCATTGCCGGCAGTAAGTCAGACCTGTTCCCAGGCCTTGGACTCTGCTAGGGCTGCCCTTTGTCACCGGTTCTATTCATTGTTTTTATAGACAGAATTTCTAGGCGCAGTCTGGGGCCAGAGAAGATGCGGATTGGGAGCTACAGGATCTCATCTCTGCTATTTGCCAGGACCTGCAGTAGGCAATTCCCTTAATCCCTTATTTCCGGTCCACCACTGGGTTCGGGGGTTGCCGCCGCGACAAGCACCGCAGACCACAGCGACCACAGCTACGAGCAGCTGCATCAATAATAGAAGCAGAGAACATGGCCCACTCAGGGTCCATGTCCGCAGCCTCCCCCGGGATCTGGGAGAAGCTCTCTTGGAGGTGCAAGTTGAAGACCCCCTTGAAAGAGGGCTCCACCAGATGTTCCCAACAGACCCTCATGATACGCTTGGGCCTGCCAGGTCTGTCCCGCTTCCTCCTCCGCCAGCGAATCCAATTCACCACCAGGTGGTGATCGGTTGACAGCTCTGCCCCTCTCTTCATCCAAATGTCCAAGACATGAGACCGGAGGTCAGATGACACGACAATAAAGTCGATCATCAACGTCCGACCTAGGGTGTCCTGGTGCCACGTGCACTGATGGACACCCTTGTGCCTGAACATGGTGATCATTATGGACAAACTGTGGCTAGCACAGAAGTCCAATAACAGACCGCCACTCAGGTTCTGATCAGGGAGGCTGTTCTTCCCAACCACACCCCTCCAGGTGTCACTGTTGTTGCCCACAGGGGCATTGAAGTCCCCTAGGAGAACAACGGAGTCCCCGGACGGTGCATTCTTTAGTACCCTTCCCAGGCACTCCAAGAAGGCTGGGTACTCTGCACTGCTGTTTGGCCCGTAGGCCGACAACAGTCATTTATCCACCCACCCCAGCCGGACAGTGAAAGACCTGTCCCCGACCTGAAGGTGCAGGGACGCGACCCTCTCGTTCACTGGGATGAACTCCAACACACAGTGACTGAGCTGTGTGGCAATAAGCAAGCCCCCGCCAGCTGGCCACGCCAGAGAATTGGAGACTCCACCCCTCTTAAGGAGTTGGGTTCCAGACCACAAGCTGTACGTAGAGGTGAGGCCCCTTTCACCCCAGTAAGGTGACATTCTATGTCCCCAGAGCCAGACTCCATGTCCGGAGATCCGGTCGCCGAGGCCCCCGCCTTCGACTGCTGCCCAGATCTCCTTGCACCAGTCTTCCATGGATCCTCCCGCAGGTGGTGGGTCTACAGAAGGACGGCCCCATGTCGCTCCTTTGGACTAAGCCCGGCCAGCCCCCTTACTTCACAGAACAGAGAAAATGTCCATCCATAAATTTCTATGGGTCATTTAAAAGGTTGTGTTCCTCAAGCACATGTTAACAACCCCCTCCATAAAGCGCCACCTTAAAATGGTGGAGGGGTTTGAGCATCTGAATGATCCTGGGAGCTATGTTGTCGGGGGCTTCATGTCCCTAGTAGGGTCACCCATGGCAAACAGGTCCAGGGGGAAGGTCTGATGAAGAACGGTTCAGAGGCCTTCCATGATAAGCACCCACTCCAGGCCTGGGCCCCGGGAACGCCAGTCCGGGCAACATAACTGGCCTTGGTTGTTTGCTTTTTCTTGTTTTGTTTTTTTTTTTTATTTTCAACTGAGTCAATAAGAGTGCTAGATTTAACATCACATAATAATGAAATAAAAATGAGTGTTTTGCTTTATCCTTATTTGATTACATCCATGTTATTATTTTTACATTCTGACTCCTACAGTAGAACACACAAGTCTGATACTGAAAAGTTTGTGAATATATTTTGTGTTTCTCCAAAATGAATCTCAGTTTGTTGAAGCTTTGAGGAAACAGACTGATTCCAGAGGTTTGTTGTTTGACCTGTTTCAAATGTACGATCTGATTAAAATGTTTTCTTCCTGTTCATGGTGCTTCCATTTTGTGAGTCTGTCGTCCTGTCGGAGAATCAACAAAACAAAAACAACCAACGTTTATTTGAATGACTTTTAATGAAACACAACACAGAAGAATGAGCGACTGGAGCCATAAAGAATCACTTTATAAAGTGTCACATGTGCAACTCCAGCTCCATAAAGACCTGTATTAAACTGATCAAACACTTTTCACAGCACAAACTTTTAATGTGAACATGATCAGACTAAACAAACTAAAAGAAACATTTAACTATCCCCAGAATGTAAAATGAAACAAGAAGAGTGCTGCCAAAAACACTGAACATGTACAACTTTACACTTTATACAGTTAAATGAATAAATGAAATTTACACAAATGCTGAAGTAAATACAGGGCTGGGTGATATGACAAAACAAAGAAAGAAAACACACAATTGCTCCTTATATTGATTGATCACAGTTTAAAAATACGATTCATTATTCATTTCCTGCACATAAACAATACAGATCACATGTTTTTACAGACAGAGGATTGGCTGGAGTTCTCTCCATTAAACAGCACTAAACTCATCATTGACAATTATAATTTACAGAATTTTAGGCTTGTACCATTTCTCCAGCCCAAAGTAAATATCAAAGCTCCTTAAATGTTGTGCCTTAGTTTTTCTAACAGTCTGAACATGGACACAGGACAGTGTTGGTGAGAGATAAAACCCGGTGTCCAGTCTGACAGTAATAATTCATCTCCCTGTGTCATTTGAATAATAATAATGATCAGGAGCTTTGAGCTGATTCTTGTTCTCAGCTGAGTTTGCCCCTGATCTTTTCCTCCTTCTCTTTCAGTTCTTTCTTTCTCTCTTGTTTTCCTTGAAGGATTTTATCAAGTCGTTGAGTTATTCTTGTTTGTATACTCTCTTTCTCTTTCTTTGTCTCTTCTTCTTTCTGCTCTACCTTTCTTTGTTCTTGTAACATTTCTCTGATTAGATTCAATGCTTCAGCTTCTTTTCTCTCCTCCTCTTCATATGCCATCTTCATTTGCCTTATTTGTTTTTCATGTTTTTCCTCTAACGTCTTTTCTAAAGTTTTCCCATATTCCATTTGTCTTTTGCTCTGCTGTAGTTTTCTTTCAATGGCTGATTTCTGATTTATCTCTACTTTGATTTTTTCTTATACATTTTCAGTTTCTTTGTCATTTCATTTATTTCTTCTTTATATTTTCTCTCCATCTCTTCTCGTTCTCTGTCTTTCTCTTTCAGTATTTTGTGAATCTCTCTGTTCATGTCGACCTCAGCCTGTAGTAACATGTCTTTGGTGTAACAGTCTCCTCCGTTCTCCTTCACCAGGGCGTCGATCTTCTTCATCAGCTCTTTTCACCTGAGAGAGCGGTCGTCGTCCTGTTTCCTGTTATTACACATGTTTTCCTGTTTCCACAGTTTGAAATCAGCTCCTTAAAAGATGCATCACATTCATTTTCTATGTAATCTTCCCACTGTCACGTCATCATTCTCCAGTTTGTCTCCATGAGTCAGAAGAACAATCATGAACCTGTCGACTTCTTTCCCAAATCCCTTTTTTATAAGTTCTAGTGTCTCTTTTTCTTCAGGTGTGAATCGTCCGACCTGTAGCACCAACAGAAAGACGTGTGGTCCTGGAGCCAGCAGACTGATGCATCTGAATCTTTCCTCATTTCCCTCTTCACCTGACGTGGTCGTGTCAAACAGACCTGGAGTGTCCACCACAGAAACATGACGTCCGTCTATCTCAGACTCGGCTTTCTGACACACTCTGGTGACTGATCTTTGACTCAGTTTAGTGTAAAACTCTTCTCTCCCGAGGATGGTGTTTCCTGAAGAGCTCTTTCCACTGCCTGTTTTTCCGACCAAAATAATCCTCAGATCACCTAAAAAACATGAGATAATATTACTTTAATAAGTCACATTCTTCATCTTCACCTCATCATTATGACTTGAATCATAAACTTACATCTCTCCTGTTGTTCCTTCTGAAGAGCACACGTCTTTTCGATCTGGACTTGTACCAGTGTCTCTGTGGTGAAGCTGTGAGCTTCATTCTTGACCCTTAAAGTCTCTACAGACTCCAGCAGCTCAGAGACCTGCTGCTGGTCCCTGAGGTTGAATATAAGACATCCTCCTCCACAGATCTGACACAGCTCCTGGATGTCTCTGTCTCCTTTATCAAACTGAAGCTCAGCTGAAGCAGTGGGCTCTGAGTCCACAGTGAACAGAATCATAGTGAAGAGAAGGACTCGTGAGCTGAGTGAGTCCTGGATGGTCTTTAGCTCGGCCTTGTCTTCGTCGGTGAGGGGACCCTGCGGTAGAACCAGGATGAAGGCGTGGACGCCCTCAGGAGCACAGAGGGAGATGCAGCGGAGGCACTGCTGCATCACTGCCTCCAGAGGTTTTCCAGACAGAGCCGGCAGCTCCACCAGAGACACCCGACGCCCACACACCTCTCCCTCATGTTTAACACACTGCCCTGGGCTGCTCGCTGCAGGGAGCTCTGCTCGACCTAAAATGGACTCAGCTACTGAGGTCTTCTGTGCTCTGCTCCTCCCAAAAAGAACCAGGTTCAGCGAGGGTTTCTCTTTCAACATGTCACAGATTCTTGAGAACAGCTCTTTAGATTTAAATTCTTTCAGATCCACATCATTTTGATATAGATAAGTGTCATCCATCCACATATATCTGTATCTACATCTGATGATCATGTCCCTTATATGTGTCTGTTCCATGTATTCCTCTATTGACCCTGGTGTTTCTGCTCGTGGGCTGGACATCAGCACCAGTGAATGTTTGAAGGCCTGATCACTGAGTCTCTCCAGGACTGACTGTAGTCTGCTGTTGTGTTCTTCAGTGAAGTCTTCAGGCTGTAGAAGCAGCAGGAACACATGAGGACCAGGGGCACTCACATCTTTAATGTCTTGTATAAACTGTTGGAGTTCTTGTTGTGAGATGCTGGACAGCAGCTGGTCTGGAGTGTAGATCACACTCACTGGTTTGTCCTGGAATGTTTCAGTGAATTTTACACATTTATCATGTTGAGTGGATTCTGTCTTTCCCAAGAGGAAGTTTCCCACTGAGATCTTCAGCCTCCTGTTGTTTCCCAGAAGAACCAGCCTCAGTTCAGACACTATAATGAAAAGATAAAGGGTACAGTCAGCTTCAATTTGATGATCCATCAACAACAGAGGGATTTTTTTTTCCTTTTGATCTCAGAAGTAGTGAAAGAGCACAGCACATTTATATAAACACGTATGATGCGGTGGACTGAGATCCCAGCTAACACACATCTGCACTGCTCCCTCTTCTTTAATCAGGCTTTCTGCGTTAAGTCCATCCATTCTTTTTCTGCCTTTTACTCCATTGGACAAACTGCTTAAACGTCTGGTAACTGTCTCAAATCTTTTACCATCCCAGAAACCTCACCTGGTGAAGGAACACTTCTAGAAGCAATTTCTAACAACCTATTCTTTTAACAAGCACGCAAGGAACATTATGCCTGGCTTTATGTGGAGGAACTGGTCTGTTTTTGGCACTTAATCTCCAGTTTCCTTTGTTCACTCTCTCAGTATGCAAGTCTGAATGGGTGAAGAGCACCTTTATGCTTGGTCAGTGGGTTGTTGCCGAACTCAGTGGCACTTGTACAACATTCGCCACTGAATTCGGCCCATTGACTCAAATTGGGGGCCATTGCTTGTAAACATCACTGTCCATTTAATATCAATCTAACTTCAATCAAAAAGCACTTTTCATTCAAAAATGTAGCACTGTCCCCATCAAATAAACATTGTTTTTAGTTTTAGTTTAGTTTAGTTTTTCAGTGTATAAGAGAACTCACTTTTTGGTGGCAGCAAACCATAACTTCCGCTGCGCTTCAGTGGAGGATCTGTAAGCACAAGGTGAACACCAGTTAACCACGTTATTTTACCACCACTTTATACAACACAAAATTCAAGTTGCAATGATTTTCATAGGAAATGTAATTTTAAGGCATCTTGAATTTTGCAAGACAATCTTCAGGCTCCAGGGTTAAACAAAACACAGCCACAGAAAATAGAAATCATAAAAGGATCAGCTGCCATGTTGGGACAGTACACTTGAGGATTGATCATAGGCATTCATTTGTGCAGCAAATTCAAGTTATTCTAAAAGTTAAATAACATCACATTGCAGACCCAAAATTAATGTTTCAAGCCTCATTAAAGGTATTTGTCTCTGTCAGAACTATGTCAAATGCATCCAGATACCTTACTGATATTAACGTTTATTTGGTAATCCTACCTGGGCTGTTAGATTTGTTACATTTTCATTAATTGGTTGCTAGCCTTGCTAAACTGACAAAGTTGAATCAGTAAATTAGTGTACTGAAATTTACTTGTGAAATTATTATCCTTTTTTCAGTCTTCGTTGTTTATAGTATTAAAATGACCAAATAATGAGTAAATCTTGGGACAACATCCTTCTATGATTTTTCTATGACTATAACACAAATGAGGCAGTGTAAAGCTGCTGTATTTCCTCATCAGGCCTGTTAGTTCGCATTCTGTTGATAAGGATCTTGGTCCACACTTGGCCTGGATCCATGGAATGAGAAAGGTACTAACTGGTTTTGATAATGAAGGAAGAAGGTTAAACTAAAATGTGATTATGACTCTTCACTGGGTCTATTTTAAAAGTCCAGAGTAGTCACATGTGTGGATGGAAAAGGCTCTTAATCTTACCTAGTGTTTGTCAAGGTTTAGTATCAAAGTGTCAAATGGACCTCTAAAGACATCACCCCATCACATGAACACAGCAAGAAACAGACTGTGAATTTACTCAATAGTGGAATAATACTCTCACTAACTGATCTTTTAGTGCCACTGAGAGAAGACTCGGGGCAGCAGTGATCGATGTGTCCTGATCAGGTCGCAGATATTGATTTGATGTTTCTCTTCTTCTGACCTCGAGTACTTCTGGGTCATGCTGAGTGCCACTGCTTCTAGAGTCTTGCTAGTGCCAAATGTGACGTTCGGCTCATACTTAACTTAAAATAAATATATTTAAAGAATGAAAGAATCTGACAGCATGTTACATGTAGTTTGTTAGTTTCATGTTAGTGTATTGTGCAGAAGCATCTGGTCATGTGTGACATGTATGTTGAATTTTAGAGACTCACAGTCCCTCTCTCCAGTATTGATCATGATTCTCCCTGTAAAGATACTGAGAACAGCACTAGCTGTTGTCAAGCTGTAATTCACAGTTACAGGACATTTGTAGGTTAAAAAAATGCACGTTAAAATATTTTTTACAAAAATAAAAATGTATTTGGTAGCTTTTAAAATTATTTGAAAATGCTAATTTATGGCTGATATAAAAGAAACAAACTGGGGTCAAGTTGACCCAACTTGACCCCAGTAGAGGAGCTCTACTGGAAGAAACACACAAGAGTTAATTTAGTTATAACCATCTGAGTATAGCATTTTGCTCTGTAATTTAGTGATAGTTTATCACATTTTACATGACATAAATGGCTATGCAACATTTTGAGCCCAGTATGAGTGAGTGAGGATAGAGGATTAGGTATAAACACTTTCAGAGCACTCACTCGACACTCAAATACAGGACAACACAGGAGAACTCAAACATGCAGTACAACTGTGAATAAGATAAATCTGCTGTACCTGATTTTCTTAAAAACATGAAAAGCAGTTTGCAGTGATCCAAACGTATTCCTCATTTACGTAATGCATTCAGAGCATCCTAATTATTCACCAGGATTAATTTATAAGCACTTTGCACAACTCTCAAGAGACCAGAGTGGAGTTTACTGTCACAATAAAGATTACAACAACTAGCATGGTAACCACACATGTCCTGATTACCAGACAATCAAACACTTTATAATTGGGTGCAGACAGAACACAGAGAGCTGATTTACACTGGGGCAAGACACATTTTGCTCAAATGCTTAAAACTGGTATAAACCTTTTACTAAAAAAAACACTTTAACTCCTGAAGTCCATTTTACATAGTACATCTCCTTTTATTCTAAGAATGTTTTGAATATCGTACCTTTGACAGATGTCATTTTCTCTTGTACCTGCAGAAGCACATGAATCAAAACAGTGTAACAACATCAGACAATTTATGACAAATGTGAAAATAAAAATATGATCCACATGGCAATAATAGTATGAAAATATGGACTGTTTGGTATTCTGTGACAGAGGAGGAAGAGTATTCAGGATAACTCATAATTGGAGTTCTGGGATTTGTTCATTAACATAGAGCTAAAAAAGACAATGATATAAATGTATAAATGGGTCCCTGAAGGAGCTGACTTTGTTTATCATTTTTAATAACCTCATTTAAAATCTTAGTTTGATATTGAATTATTGTGTTTATAAAGTGACCTGTATTTAATAGCAAACGTCTGTAGAGGTAATCAGGATTTTCCTCAATCACATTTCTTCTCTTCTTTCTAAATCATGTTTATCTCATAGGTATGAATCTCTAAAGATAGAAATATACTTTGGTTTATCCAACAGACTCATCATTCAAAACCCTAGTATCATTTGTAAATTGTTAAAAAATATACAATAAAATAAAATAAAACAAAACATTATGATGGACACTTACATTTGCTGCTGGCACCTCAGCGTCCATGGATCGAGTTAGAAGTGAAACTCTTTGTTAAGGCGTGTCGTACTTCATGACGCCTTGTGTTTCTGATATCGATCTGACTCAGGTCTCCCCTGGGCCACTATAATCTTATAATATATATATCTTACAGTATTTGAGGAAGAGTAACTTTGAGATTGTTTAGATTTTTGCAACATTTTATATATAATAAAACATTTGACTTCCTTGGACCCTGGTGTTTTTCTGAGTTTTCGTAAGTCGAACCAGTGAGGCAGGAGTTTTGTGATGCCAGCCTCACCCTTACACACCATGGTACTAGATACAATCATTGCCATGGTTAAAGGTGTTTTTATGAAGTCAGGCGCCAAATTAAACTGAAATAGGACACCTGCTAATTGTTGCTGCGCTGTGTGTGAGTTACTATTACTGCAGATTATTTCTGTTGCAAATCTGATGAGTAAATAAGATTTGCATGTACATATGTGCTCTGTATTCTGCCCCTATAGTCATGACTTTACCAAACTTCAGCTGAGACATGTTTGTACATAACACACCTCTAATCGTTCATTTGCTGCAGTAAGTCTCTTTAATCACTCCTCATCACTGAAACATGCATACAAATCAAGATAAAACAAATACGAAAACACACGCACACATTTTTAAAACACAACACCAAATAAGATTATGTAAATGTGCTTCACTGTGACAGAGGTCGGCTGTGTTTTGTTTTATTTCCTACTTCTGTACAATTAATCTGTCCCAGTGATTCAGCTCCTTCATTTTCCAGGTGTCAATCAGGTCTACTAGAAGAGAAAATGATTGGAACGCAAACAGAACAGGGACGTGCCTGTTTGTATTTATTGTATAGCAACTGGGAAGGGAGGAAACCCTTTGCTTTATTAGGCCCGAGCCGGTGACAACGTCCCAGCGAGGGACTCATTAAAACCGCGTCTGAAACCCGGAAAATAGCAAAAATCAAGTAGTAAACACGCCCCGACATGCCAGTGAGTGGTGCCAAAAATTACAACACGCCAAGCTCTAATTGTCACTGAAGACCCAGAGAAAAAAAAACGAAAGACGACTCGGTAGCGCCACCTCAAACTTTGATTTTCATGGGGCCTACGGGAGCCCGACTCGGAAAAAAGTCGACGTAAAAATCTGAAACTCACATCAAAAAATAGAACATGTTGGGACATAACAAAAATGATATTATGGCCCCGCCCTAAAATGTACAGGAAGTCGGCCATATTGGATCAAACCTGGGAATGACAAAAGCGCACACCCTCACATTCAGGACATCTCCTCGCACAGTTTTCATCACAAACACTTCAAATTTGGCCTAAACCCACTAAACCCATGTGACATTAAAGATCATCAATTATATTTGAATATGACTTTGGGTGTGGTCATGGGGAATTTTCTACAAAAACGCAATTTCGGAATAATAAAACAAAATATTTCTCGATCACATATTTTTTCTTTGGAAAATATGTATAATGTAATATGCAAATCAAGGTACTCTCTCACAATTTGGCTCTCTAGCGCCCTCTTCAAATTTCATTTTAAAAACCCACAGTCTGATAAGATACACAATAAACTGGTTTAACAGATGAAATAAAAAACATAAATATTCTGGTTCTGATCCAGGTTCTGCTGTGCTCTAGGGATGGGACGATTTATGATAATATCGTTAATCACGATAAAAACCCTGTGCCTTCGGGTCAAGGACAGGTCTCTCACTGTTGTGGCAGCCTACGGGCCAAACAGCAGTGCAGAGTACCCGGCCTTCTTGGAGTGCCTGGGGGGGGTACTAGACAGTGCACCCACTGGGGACTCCGTTGTTCTCCTGGGGGACTTCAACGCCCATGTGGGTAATGACAGTGACACCTGGAGGGGCGTGATTGGGAGGAACGGCCTCCCCGATCTGAACCCGAGTGGTGTTTTGTCATTGGACTTCTGTGCTAGTCACAGTTTGTCCATAACGAACACCATGTTCAAGCACAAGGGTGTCCATCAGTGCACGTGGCACCAGGACACTCTAGGTCGGAGGTCGATGATCGACTTTGTAGTCGTGTCATCTGACCTCTGGCGCGTGTTTTGGACACTCGGGTGAAGAGAGGGGCAGAGCTGTCAACTGATCACCACCTGGTTGTGAGTTGGATCCACTGGCGGAGGAGGAAGCCGGATAGACCTGGCAGGCCCAAGCGTATTGTGAGGGTCTGTTGGGAACGTCTGGCGGAGCCTTCTGTCAGGGGGGTCTTCAATTCGCACCTCCGGGAGAGCTTTTCTCTGATCCCGGGGGAGGCTGGGGACATGGACTCCGAGTGGGCCATGTTCTCCACTTCTATTGTTGATGCGGCTGCTTGTAGCTGTGGTCGTAAGGTCTGCGGTGCCTGTCACGGCGGCAATCCCCGAACCCGGTGGTGGACATCGGAAGTAAGGGATGACGTCAGGCTGAAGAAGGAGTCCTATCGAGCCTTGTTGGCTTGTGGGACTCCTGAGGCAGCTGACAGGTACCGGCGGGCCAAGCGTGCCGCGGCTCGTGCTGTCGTGGAG
The DNA here is from genome assembly GCA_019594935.1 of Periophthalmus modestus. Taxonomy (NCBI): domain Eukaryota; kingdom Metazoa; phylum Chordata; class Actinopteri; order Gobiiformes; family Gobiidae; genus Periophthalmus; species Periophthalmus modestus. The sequence continues at coordinate 31,112,732 of JAIEZT010000012.1, read as the reverse complement.
GCAAAAACTCGGGGTTGGGAGGAGTTCGGGGAGGCCATGGAGGAGGACTATCGGACGGCCTCAAAGAAATTCTGGCAAACCGTTCGCCGCCTCAGGAGGGGGAAGCAGTGCTTCACCAGCACTGCTTACGTTGTCGGACGGTGGAAGGAATACTTTGAGGATCTCCTCAATCCCACTGTCACGTCTTCCAAGGAGGAAGTCAAGACTGGGGACCCGGAGGCGGACTCGTCTATCACCCTGGCCGAAGTCACCGAGGTGGTTGGCAAGCTCCTCGGTGGCAAGGCTCTGGGCGTTGATGAGATCCATCCCGAGTAACATCGCGTGGCGGTTGGGGACAGTACTACTGGACTGGCAGACCGGGGTGGTGGTCCCTCTGTATAAAAAGGGGGACCGGAGGGTGTGTACCAACTACAGGCGAATCACACTCCTCAGCCTTCCCGGTAAGGTCTATTCCAGGGTACTGGGGAGGAGAGTCCGACCGATAGTCGAACCTCGGATCCAGGAGGAGCAGTGTGGTTTTCGTCCTAGTCGTGGAACACTGGACTAGCTCTATACTCTCCATCGGGTGCTCGAGGGTTCATGGGAGTTTGCAAAACTGGTCCACATGTGTTTTGTGGATCTGGAGAAGGCATTCGACCGTGTCCCTCGTGGTGTCCTTTGGGGGGTGCTCCGGGAGTATGGGGTCCGGGGCCCTCTGCTAAGGGGTGTCCGGTCCCTGTATGACCTGAGGCCATGGTTCTCGACCGGAAAAAGGTGGATTGCCCTCTCCAGGTGCGTGGTGAGCCCTTGCCTCAAGTGGAGGAGTTCAAGTATCGGTCGCTGTATCGGCCCGTTGTGGTAAAGAAGGAGCTGAGTCGAAAGGCAAAGCTCTCAATTTACCGGTCAATCTACGTTCCTACCCTCACCTATGGTCATGAGCTCTGGGCCATGACCGAAAGGACAAGATCGCGGATACAAGCGGCCGAAATGAGTTTCCTCCGCAGAGTGGCTGGGCGCACCCTTAGAGACAGGGTGAGGAGCTCAGTCACACGGGAGGAGCTCGGAGTAGAGCCGCTGCTCCTTCATGTAGAGAGGAGCCAGCTGAGGTGGCTCGGGCATCTGCTCAGGATCCCTCCTGGACGCCTCCCTAGGGAGGTGTTCCTCCCTCCTCCGGGAGGAGGCCCTGGGAAAGACCCAGGACACACTGGAAGGACTATGTCTCTCGGCTGGCCTGGGAACACCTTGGGGTCCCACCGGAGGAGCTGGAGGACGTGTCTGGGGTGAGGGAAGTCTGGGGGTCCCTGCTTAGACTGCTGCCCCCGCGACCCGGCCCCGGATAAGCGGAAGAAAATGGATGGATGGATGGACTCTAGCACTCTATCTATCATTCTAGCGCTCTATCTATCTATCACTCTAGCACTCTATCTACCACTCTAGCGCTCTATCTACCACTCTAGCACTCTATCACTCTAGCGCTCTATCTATCACTCTATATACCATTCTAGCACTCTATCTACCACTCTAGCACTCTATCACTCTAGCGCTCTATCTATCACTCTATCTACCACTCTAGCACTCTATCTATCACTCTAGCACTCTATCTATCACTCTATCACTCTAGCGCTCTATCTAGCACTCTATCATTCTATCACTCCATCTATCATTCTATCTATCACCCTGGTACTCTATCTATCACTCTTGCACTCTATCTATCACTCTATCACTCTAGCACTGTAGCACTCTATCTATCACTCTCTCTATCACTCTAGCACTCTATCTATCACTCTAGCACTATCTATCTATTTATCTATCTATCTATTTATCTGTCCTATCCTTCTCCTTTCTCTCTCCCTCTCCTCCCTTTCTCTCTCCCTCTCCTCCCTTTCTTTCTCCCTCTCCTCCCTTTCCCTCTTCCTCTCTTCCCTTTCCTTCTCCCTCTCTTCCCTTTCTCTCTCTCTTTCTCTCTCCCTCTCTTCCCTTTCTCTCTCCCTCTCCTCCCTTTCTCTCTCTCTTTCCCTCTCCCTCTCCTCCCTTTCTCTCTCCCTTTCTCTTTCCCTCTCCTCCCTTTCTCTCGCTCCCTCTCCTCTCTTTCTTTCTCCCTTTCTCTCTCCCTCTCCTCTCTTTCGCTTTCCCTCTCCTCCCTTTTCCTTCTCCCTCTCCTCCCTTTCTCTCTCCCTTTTCTCTTTTCCTCTCCTCCCTTTCTCTTTCCCTCTCCTCCCTTTCTCTCTCCCTTTCTCTCTCCCTCTCCTCCCTTTCCCTCTTCATCTCCTCCCTTTCTCTCTCCCTTTCTGTCTTCATCTCCTCCCTTTCTCTCTCCCTTTCTGTCTTCATCTCCTCCCTTTCTCTCTCCCTCTCCTCCCTTTCCCTCTTCATCTCCTCCCTTTCTCTCTCCCTCCCTCCTCCCTTTCTCTCTCCCCTTCCCCCTCCCTCTCCTCCCTTTCTCTCTCCCTCTCTCTCCCTCTCCCTCTTCATCTCCTCCCTTTCTTTCTCCCTCTCCTCCCTTTCTCTCTCCCTTTCCCTCCCGTTCTCTCTCCCTTTCCCTTTTCATCTCCTCCCTTTCTCTTTCCCTTTCCTCTTTCATCTCCTCCCTTTCTCTCTCCCTCTCCTCCCTTTCTCTCTCCCTTTCCCTCTCCCTCTCCTCCCCTTCCCTTTTCATTTCCTCCCTTTCTTTCTCCCTCTCCTCCCTTTCTGTCTTCATCTCCTCCCTTTCTCTCTCCCTCTCCTCCCTTTCTCTCTCCCTTTCGCTCTCCATCTCCTCCCTTTCACTCTCCCTCTTCTCCCTTTCCCTCTTCATCTCCTCCCTTTCTCTCTCCCTTTCCCTCTCCCTCTCCTCCCCTTCCCTTTTCATTTCCTCCCTTTCTCTCTCCCTCTCCTCCCTTTCTCTCTCCCTTTCCCTCTCCATCTCTTCCCTTTCCATCTTCCTCTCCTTTCTTTCCCTCTGCATCTCTTCTCTTTCTTTCTTCACCTCCTCCCTTATTCTCTCAATTTCTCTCTCCATCTCTCTCTTAATATCCGCCTCAGCCTTCAGTAACATATCGTTGGTGTAGCAGTCTCCTCTGTTCTTCTTCACCATCTCATCGATCTTGTGCAGCAGATCTATGACTTGATCACGATCCTCCATGTTACGGTTGTTAAACACATGATACCTGTCTCCACATTCACGGAGCAGCTGGTTAAAAGTCTTCTCACATTTCTGAATAAATTCCTCTATAGTCTTCTCAGACTCCTCCAGCTGATCTCCGTGTGTGAACAGAACTATCATGAACCTTTCTACTCCTTTACCTAACCCTTTTTTGATCAGTTCAAATGTTTTTCTTTCTTCTTGTGTGAATCTTCCTAACTGTAGCACCAACAGAAAGACGTGTGGCCCTGGAGGCAGCAGACTGACACATCTTAACCTTTCCACGTCGACCTCGTCATGTGACATGTTTGTATCGAACAGTCCAGGTGTGTCCACCACAGCAACACGGCGTCCGTCCACTGAACTTTCTTCTTTCTGACAAACTTTAGTGACTGGATATTGACTTGGTTTTGCTGTAAATGCCTTTGTTCCCAAAATGGTGTTTCCTGAGGAGCTCTTTCCACTGCCAGTTTTACCCACCAAGGTAATCCTCAGACAATCACCTGGAAAACAGGACACATTTTATAAAACTTTTGCACATACTGCACACCTGAGTAGAAATATAATCTGAGAAACAGTTTTAAATTAGTGATTTAGCCTTAAAATGGTGCAGTGCAGTGCTGTTTCTGTGTGATCTTAATGTTAAAAGCCCCAAAATGCTCATAACAGCAAAGTTCTATTTAAAAACTACACAAACATTTAATTAAAAACTGTGAAACATTTAAGTAATACTTGCTTGCTGTCAAAAGATCTTCACTGTTCTCTTTCAACATGTCACAGATTCTTGAGAACAGCTCTTTACGGTTAAAACTTTCCAGATAAAAATCATCTTCCAGAAAAAAATCATCTTCCAGATACAGAGCATGTTGATATAGATCAGAGTCATTCATCCACATATATCTGTCTTTACATCTGATGATCATGTCTCTTATATGTGCCTGTCTCATGTATTTCTTCTCGGACCCTGGTGTCTCTACCCATGACCTGAACATCAGCACCAGTGAATGTTTGAAGGCCTGACCACTGAGTTTCTCCAGGACTGACTGTAGTCTGCTTTTGTGTTCTTCAGTGAAGTCTTCAGGCCGTAGAACCAGCAGGAACACATGAGGACCAGGGGTACTCAGAACTTTAATGTCTTGTATAAACTGTTGGAGTTCTTGTTGTGAGGTGGTGGAGAGCAGCTGGTCTGGAGTGTAGATCACACTCACTGGTTTGTCCTGGAATGTTCTACTGATGTTTACACATTCATCAAAATGAGTCACCCTGCGAAAAAAAAAGCGTCTGTCCACACTGAATAATTTATTGAACACTCTCTTTCCCAAAAGGAGGTCTCCCACTAGGCTCTTCAGACTCCAGTCGTTCCCCAGAAGAACCAGCCTCAGCTCAGACACTGTAAATACAAAGTGATTAGATTAAAACATATGAATGTAACATCCTCTCTTCATGTATGTTTCACTCTCCCAGTGGTGACACTTACGTTGGTTCAGTTTAAGGTTCTATACAAAGATTCTTGTCTCAACACGACATGTAATGGAAGAGATTGACAGGTGGAATCACCATGTAATGGTAATATCTTAACTACAGGGAATGTAGAAATTCTGCTCTGAATGATACTGGGGTATATGTAGTATGTTACACATCTAATGTACGAACTTGTCCCTATTATATAAATAAATAAATAAATACAATTTCAGATCGAGGTTTTCAGAATCTGAAGATAAACAGCACAAAACTACAAAACTTTAAAATGTCTGACTGGTGAGACTATTATAGTTTGACTATTTGAATTTCAATTTACAACTTTACTTCCTGGTCGCACAGATGTGACAAACGTTGATGTAATTCCACAACTGTTACCTAGCAACCATACTGTAAACAGAGGTCAAAGCTCATCTAATTTATCAAGTATTTGTGATTTTTCAACTTTTCTTCACAAACGGTCAGTTTTTACCACAGATACTATTCTACCAAACATGGACAGTGACAGTGGCGTACTAGTTTGAGCAGTGGCCCTTCAACCTGAAGCTCAGAGGACCAAGTCCTGTCCTTAGTCAAGACACTTCTCTGCATGAAAGTGTGTGAGTGTGGTGATGACACATTATTGATATTTAATAAGAAAAAACACAACAGCCTGAACTTGATGTTGTGAAACAGTTTCACTTATGTCTTTAACTCTTTACAGAGACATTTCACTGTAACAAGCAGCAGATTTTCATTCACATGTTTAGATTTTGAAAAACATGAAACAAATGTGTAACAAAACTCACTGTTTGGTGGAAGAGTCTCAAAGCACACACACAGAGAATCACCTGTAAAAGACAAATACAACGCTTTAAAAGTAAAAACAATGCAGATCTACATTTATCACACCTCCACCACCACCTCAGTGACAGGATTAAAATATATCTATGAGCGACAACCAAACTATTTTCATATGAAGATAACATTGATCTGTTAAATCCAGCTGAACATAAAATGACCTGAGCTCATGTCCAACTCACAAGACCCAGCTTATGTGTATTTATATTTAAGGGAGGTCATACATATTTCACTACCAACATGGACAATGACAGTAGTGACCTAATAATCTGTGATGTGACACATTTTCACTTTATGGTGAAAGAGTTTTAAAAATCACAGTGTTGACAGTTCTGTATAAACCAGTGTGATGTGAAGAAACTGTTACATCACTGAATCAAGAGCTGAAAGATCAGGACCTGAGTCCAGTACGAGGAGAATCACTGACAGAGCCTGTGCTATTTTATATATGACATTATATAATAAACACTGTCCTGTCCAAAAGTGCAGTATTAAAGAGAAGAACCCACATTGTCCTCGGTTAAATCATCTCCACACACTGTTTATAAAACTGAAAATGAAGGATTCAGAGAGAAGGTACAAATGATATAAGAATAAATGTACAAATATTATAACAACAAATGATTATAATAAATTATTAACAAATAATGGTTTATTGAATAGTGTGATTCAAGAAAGTTCTAAAAAGAACTCATGAGAAAGGTTAATAAAAGACAGGCCCGGTGTCAACAGTTTCAGTGATTTCTGTGTAAAAATAATGAACTGAACTGTGAAGTAACAGAAACAAGCTCCAGGATAAAAAAAGAAACACAGCTCAAAATCCAAACACACTTTCTCTCAGGGAATCAAACCTGAAATGACCTTCATAGTAAATACATTTTAAAATAAGACCTGGGCATGATTATAGTTAAAGACGTCATTTATGATGTTCTTACAGTCTTATATATACTCATATATTTAGAATCGATCATTTCTAAACATTCCTGAGGAAAAACAATTCTACTCTACAAAAACAGAGATAATCATGTGTTTACTGTTTATAGACCAGCCTCTCTAGTGCCTCAAGTTTCAAAAAATCTTGAAAAATTATACAACATTAGATAAAAAAAACAAAAAACAATTCAAACAACAAAAGCACCGTGGAGTAAACTGAGTGTAATGTGGTTCATAACAGTACAATACAAACACAACACAATACTACAATGAAATACAAAAATAAAATGAAACAGAGAAAGAAAATGGGTTTGTGATGTATAGAATATTATTTAGTTAATAAATGGAGTTTGTCATATGGGTAAATAATACCAAGTAATTATTTGGAGTAATTAACTTAATAATATGAAAAATTCAATAGGTGTGTGTGTGTAATTTAATGTGTCATATGGAAGTATTTGTATAGAGTCGTTACTTCAACATGTCAAAAGAAAACATAATTTTTCTAATAAATATGGGAGAGTTAAATCAAGGTTTTCTTTTCTTTCATTTTCTGGACCAGTTTTTACATTATTTTACATCAAACTTTTGCTCTTGCTCCACTCACAAAATGGCTGCCTCATTTACCTCGACAACAGAACCATGTTCTGTCTAGACTAGAGCTTATAATAAAGCACTGATCTTACCCTCTTCTGCAGACGCCATGATGCTTCTGTTTGAACAAAGTTGTACCTACAGAAAACAACACAGCTCTCATTTTAAACTCTAGTACTTCAGTTCTCATATTCACTCGCACAGAGCACAGAATACACACACATACACACACACACACAGACACACAGACACACAGACACACAGACACACACACACACACACACACACAGACACACACACACACACACAGACACACACACACACACACACACACACACACACACACACACACACACACACACATACACACACATACATACAGACACATACATAAACACACATATAAACACACACACTCACATACACACACAAGGACTCTTTTACATCACTACATGTAGACTACAGAGATGGTGCCCACAGTTCCATGTGTCAGATCGATGTTTGGACACATACACGTCTTATTATTAGTGAACTCTTTTATTCCTTGGATAATCCAATGTATCAACTGGACGAGACGTTTGGCTGCTCATCCAAGCCGCTTCTTCAGTTCTGAAGGAAGGAACTAATTACACACTGAACCTGGAAACAGCTATGGCCTCCAGTTTCAGCCTAGTGTTCTTTTTGTTCATGTTTGACAGATTTAAATTTTGTTTTTTGCTGTGGATCAGACCTGCACGACTGAAGGAATACACAGACATAATCCAGTCCGTTCACATTCTTCAGCAACACTCCAGGACTCAACACTCCACAAACCGACTCATCAACTTTAAACTGATACAATTCATTTTGCAGCTAAAACTGAACATGTCAGAGGAGCTATTTGAGTTTTGTTTCCTCTCTGTGAGTGAACTCAGTTTTGTCTCGATTTGTGGGTGAAGTATAAAGAATGTACTTTTAGTGAAACAGTTTTGTCCCCTGACGTCACCTCAGTCCAAAAGTGCAGTAGAAACTAAACACTTTATCTGTACCAAGAGCCCAGCTGTATGCACAGTTCACAAAATAAACATGGAACCAGAACAAACTTTATATTTGACTGAAAATTTTAAGAAAAGCTGAAATGTGACTGTGACTGTGTGTATTTGACTCAGACACAGATTTACTCTAATGAAACTCATTTAAAGTAGTTTTAGAGTAGTGTAACAGATTACTGTGAAAACACTTGTACTTAAATAAATTAAACTTTTTCCGTCAGAGACACACCTCAGAGGCAGAGCAGCTGCAGCAGCGTCGTGTGACATGTTTCTACAGCAGGTGTGAGGTCTTTTGGGACAGTTTAAACATTTGTTGTGTAACTCTATTTAAATGTTTTTAATAAAACATAACAGCACATATTTGATTCATTTAGGACAATACTGCAAATAAAGTAATACAAAAGTAATGTAACTTGTTACTTTCTTGGGGCAGTCAAGAGACCTGGGTCTACAGGGAGCAAAAGAGCCCAAACCTCATTTAAAATATAAATAAAGACATTTAATAAAAGACCATTGTGTTTGCACCTTTTAAAACTCAGATCCACCCTCAGTCAGTTTGGTCTGGACCCGGGCCTGACAGTAAGAAAAAAGTTTACTTTAATACATTTTAACAGATAATCATTAATAATTGGATGTCTTAAACCCACCTAAAAACTCAGTATTTATCATAAAAATGTTAATAAACTCACAGAGATCAGTGCGTGGATGAAGCCGTCGCGTCTGAAGTGAAAGTATTTTCATGTTTGATAAAGTGTCTCAGGAAGGAATGTGTCATGCAAAATATCCTCAGTGAAATGTGCTTTACAACTCTGTAACACCAGGGGGAGCTGTTCATATAGTTTAGCACAGGGCCTAAACCAGACATGGCAAACTACGGCCCGGGGCCACACCTGGCCCCTTGGGCTTATTAATCCGGCCTGTCGAACATGACTAAATTATTAAAATAGGTAAGAGTAAACCTTGTTCAAAGTGTTTCAGCTGTGTTTCTTTAACTGAAATTTAATAAATTAATTATGAATTTAATTAATGCATTTGGAAAACAAATTGTACAATGAGCCATGCATATTAATAAATCACTAATGTAGTGTGTGTACATATATATGTACACACACACATACTCTTTTCTGGACTCAGATGTCTGATGTTTTTCCTGGGATCTGCTGTAGCCACTCCTCCAGTTTGGGGGTCACTGCCCCGAGTGCTCCGATGACCACGGGCACCACTGAGGCCTTCACCTTCCAGGCCTTCTCCAGCTCTTCTTTGAGCCCCTGGTATTTCTCTAGTTTCTCATGCTCCTTTTTCCTGATGTTCCCATCGCTTGGTACTGCGATGTCCACCACAGTGGCTTTACTCTGTCGTTTATCCACCACCACTATGTCCGGTTGGTTCACTATCACCATTCTGTCAGTCTGTATCTGGAAGTCCCACAGGATCTTGGCTCGATCATTCTCCACTACCTTTGGAGATGTTTCTGTACACTATGCCCGCCACTTGGTTATGCCGCTCCATGTATGCTTTCCCTGCAGCATCTTACACCCTGCAGTTATGTGCTGGATTGTCTCAGGGGCCTCTTTGCACAGCCTACACCTTGGGTCTTGTCTGGTGTGGTAGATCTGGGCCTCTATCGCTCTTGTGCTCAAGGCCTGCTCCTGTGCAGCCAGGATGAGTGCCTCTGTGCTGTCCTTCAGTCCAGCTTTCTCAAGCCATTGGTAGGATTTCTTGATATCAGCCACTTCAGTTATGTTCCGGTGGTACATCCCATGCAGGGGCTTGTCCTTCCATGATGGTTCCTCCAGCTCCTCTTCCTCTGCTCCACTGTCTGAGACATTCACTGAGCACGTCATCTGTTGGGGCCTTGTCCTGGATGTACTTGTGGATCTTGGATGTTTCATCCTGGACTGTGGCTCTCACACTCACTAGTCCTCAGCCTCCTTCCTTACAGCTCGCGTACAGTCTCAGGGTGCTGGATTTGGGATGGAACCCACCATGCATGGTCAGGAGCTTTCAGGTCTTAACATCTGTGGTTTGTGTGTATATATATATATATATATATATATATATATATATATATATATATATATATATATAGAGAGAGAGAGAGAGAGAGAGAGAGAGAGAGAGAGAGAGAGATATATAGATATATAGATATATATATATACATATGTGTGTGTGTGTGTATATGTATATAGACCTAAACTATGCTTATTTAATTTTTAATAGTGTCGCAGTGACGCTAACGATCAGGCTAACAAACTTATGAACTTTTTTACAGACAGGCGGGGCTTCCTCCTGCAGCATGCCCCCCATCTCTGAATGTTTCCCTGAAGTCTGTGGGTACTTTTTCAAAATGTATGTTGGATCCTCTCCCCACATCACTCATTAAATCTAACATCTCAGTCATCAGTCCATTAATTACTGCAATTATAAACATATCGCTACAATCTGGTCAGGTGCCTCCAGCCCTCAAAACTGCTGTTATCCACCCGCTCTTGAAAAAACCTTCACTAGACCCTGAAAATCTGTCAAATTATCGGCCCATCTCCAACCTACCTTTTCTGTCTAAGGTTATAGAAAAAGTTGTCGCTGCCCAACTCAACAGTCATCTCCTTGCTCACAATCTCTATGAGAAGTTTCAGTCTGGTTTCCGGTCAGCACACAGTACAGAGACAGCCCTGGTCAGAGTCATGAATGATCTACTTATGACTACGGACCAGGGCTCACCATCTCTCCTCATTCTGCTTGACTTGTCAGCCGCCTTTGATACTGTGGATCACAATATTCTGCTCAATCGACTCCAGACTATAATCGGACTGCCAGATATCCCCCTTAGCTGGTTTCAGTCATATCTCTCCGGGAGAACAGAGTATGTAGCCTTAGGACAGGCCAAATCACTCCCCCACACTGTCACCTGTGGAGTGCCACAAGGGTCGGTTCTTGGCCCAACACTCTTTACAATTTACATGCTCCCACTTGGTCACATCATCAATAAATATGAGGTTTCATTTCACTTTTATGCAGACGACACTCAGCTCTACATGAAAATGGACACCACATCCCCCTCATCCCTACCATCTCTTCTACACGCCTGCCTGGAGGAGATAAAGGCATGGATGGTAGACAACTTTCTCCAGTTAAACAGCAGCAAAACTGAGGCCATACTCATCGGAACTCCCCACCAGATCCAGTCAACCTCCATTTCAAGTGTCCTTGTCTTTGACCACAACATCCCCCTGTCCTCCTCTGTCACAAACTTAGGCGTCAAATTTGACTCACATTTATCATTTGAAAACCACATACGCCACCTTTCCAAAGTCTCCTTCCTCCACCTCAAAAACATCGCCAAACTCCGCCCCTCCCTCTCCCAGTCAGATGCTGAAAAACTGATCCATGCCTTTGTCTCCTCTAGGCTTGACTATTGTAATGCCCTCCTCGTCGGGATCCCCGGCAGGAGCCTGCAGAAGCTCCAGCACATCCAGAATTGTGCTGCTAGGATCCTGACGAGGAGGCGCAAATATGACCACATAACCCCTGTTCTCCGTTTACTTCATTGGCTTCCTATCCAGTCTAGAATACACTACAAAGTCTGTCTCCTTACCTACCAATGCATCCATGGAACTGCCCCGGCCTATCTTACAGAGCTCCTCACCCCACATACGACCTCACGCAATCTTCGTTCATCCACCACTCACTGCCTCCACCAGCCTAGGACCAGACTCTCCACTATGGGAGACGGGGCCTTTCAGGCTGCTGCCCCTCGATTGTGGAATGCCCTCCCAGAGCCTCTGAGGGCACCACAAAGTGTCGAGGCCTTTAAAAAGGCCTTAAGACATTTTTGTTTAAAACATCTTATCAGGTTTTATGACTTTTTAACTTGTTTTTTTTTTTTGTTTGTTGTTGTTTTTTTACTGCTATTAATTATTCTAAGATCTATAACGTATATTAAATTGTAATGTCTTTTTATATGTTTTTACTTTCTCTGCTTATATGGTGTTTTGTATATGTCTGTAGCACTCTGAGATTTCTTTGAAATATAAAGTGCAATACAAATAAAATGTATTATTATTATTATTAATTTAGCCATGATATGTTTCCAGACAAAACATATCTTTTAATTCTGCTGCGTAATAACTCATAAAAATACACTGATCTTCATGCTCACTTTACTTGTTTCATGTAAAACTTATTACTTTGCGTAAACCACCACTGTCCCAAGATAAAGATACACATAACTTATACTTTATATACAGATTTATTCAGAATTTGGTCTCAGCACAATTGGACGGACAAAAACACGCACACATATACACACAGACACACACGTGCGTGTGCACACACACACACACACACACACCCAACGACACACACACACACACACATTTGTTCTCACTTATGCTCTGGTACCTCTGTTATGTGAGTACAGTCTTTACATTACATCACTGTTGCCTTCATTACATTAGTTACACTTGATGATTACAGAGAAAGAAGTGAATAAGACTCAAACTGATTTATGTGGGGTTTTTTTACTCTGTACTTTCTCACATAACTCCTGCATTTAACAGACTCTAGGCCAAAAACACTTTTCCTGAATCAGTCGCCATCAAACCATCAAAATGTAATGAAATGTTAACAACAAAAGACAAACAGACGTATTTTATAAAGTCAACACAGAACATACAGAGCATGACAGAGACAGTTTTATACTAAATGTTTCATAAACTCATTAAACTGAGTGAGATGTGAACAGGCCCAAAGATCTGGCATTTTCATATAAGAAAATACAAACAACTGGTTTACTCTGAGCACATGGTTTGGAGTTGGTTTCTCCACTGCATAGTGGTTTTTTTTCTTTTTTTCAAATTATTGAAATATTTCCTTCTTAGTATGTTTGGAGAGATGAACAGAGGAGTGTGGTGTTTGTGTGGGAGGTCTATATGTGTGATGTCTCCTAACAGACACAGCGATGGGCTTAATGGGACACTGCAGCTTAAGTTAGTACTAGAGTTTCAGAATGTGTGTACTGGCTGACTGTTCCAGGTGGTATGCAGGTAAGTATCTGTGCTTCCCAGAATGCAATGCAAATGTCTGTGTGTCCAGTCTGTCGTTCTGTATGTGTCTCATTTAGTTTGTTTGCCACTTGTTTGTCTCCGTGTCTAACTTTGTGTGTGAGACACTAGTTTAGTTTTTTTTTTTGTATCTCATTTTAATAAAAACTCGTGTTTGTTTTGGTGTGATTTCGTGTTATGTGTCCCTTATTTTTTGTCACTGATATGCCAGTTTTTTTTAGGCACAAAACTTGTTATTTGTTAGACTTGTTATTTTTGGGTTCTTGGTTTAGGTTCTTTTGCTTTATACATTTGCTTAAACATTTTAGGTCCCTTTTGTTTAGTTATTGTGTAAGCTCTGCACACCTGACTGGGCGACAGGTGCGTAGGAGGTGAAGCACTTAATATGAAAAACGAAGGAAACTCCCGCACACTGTCTCACTCTTAATGCAATTTTATTTCACTCACAACGTTTCGGTCGCTCTGACCTTCCTCAGGTATGAGGGCGGCCCCTTCGCTCCCCTTATATAAATGAAAAGACCGCCCCCTTAAGTTCAATCAACCAATGGTGGTGGAACACATATATTCACAATCAAACCCAACAACCAACATCACCCGCCAGATTGTGCATAATTGCTTATAAAAACATTTTTTGTGAATTAAAATGCATGTATAATAATTAGAAAGATATAATGATTATTATCAATTAAAGAAAATAGCAAATATATAATATATTTTAGATTTCCCTTTTGTTTAGTTAACCTTTTACATTCATGTTCATTAAACTTTTACTTTCATCTTGGTTTTGTACCTCCCTGACCCGAGCTGAGCTGGGTTGTAACAGTGTTTCTGTGTAAAATGGGTTCTATGGATGGTTTACATTGTATAAGTTGAATATTGGTGTTTGAGGTTGTAAATATGTTTCTACAGATATTGTTCCAGAAGTCGGGATTGGGAGGGATTCCCAGGTCTTTTTCCACATTTGTCATATGGTAGTGTTTGCGTGTTAGTGGAGTTTGGAGGTTATGCTTTTTATACTTGTTATTTTTAAGATTTGGTCAACTAGATTTGGGGGTTGGAGAGTGTTATTTGTTGGATCATACACTTTTGAGTTGTTGGTAATGAAGAAACTGTTCTGTCCCAGTCCCGTACATCTAGATAAGCGCTGAATAATATGAGGTGTCGTTTTCAAACAGACGAATACAGGAGATGTCCTTTTGGTGCCACAGTGGGAAGTACGTTGGTGAGTTGTGTGATTGTAAACGAGGGTTGTGCTGGATAAGTCTGTATTTACATGGAAACACTGAAGAGTTGGTGATTTTCTGAACTTTCCATGAGGCTGGTAAAGATCGTGATGGATTTGAAACATGTTTGTTTTTATTGATTGTGATAATTGGGTGTATTTTGACTTTTATTGATTTGACATTGAGTTGGATCCACTGGTTGTTGTGTTGTTTACTGTTTATCCAAATATATAAGTGATGTAATTGTGTTGCATAAAAATAAAGGAGAAAATGTGGTGCTTCAAGTCCACTGTGTGTTCTGCTGTTTTGAAGTGTTTTTTAAAGATATTCAGTTTTATTTTTGCAGTAGAAATGGGTTGTTATGGAGTTTAGTGATTTAAACCATTTGTCGGTGGGAGTGATGGGTATAAATGTAAATAGATAGTTGATTTGGGGTAAGAGTTTCATTTTACCTGCATCGATTTTAGGGTGTTTTCACGTTTTGTGTTGATTCCCAGGTATTTTATATTCAGGTGCAGGCAGGGGGAGATGTCTTGAGCTGCAGAATCCCATGAGTCTTTGGTCGAGTGGGAGTTTTGTTCATTTGCTCCAGTTTGTTGTGTAGTTGAAAAGGGTTAAGTTATTATTAATTGTAGATAATGTTTCTTGCAGTGATGCACATGGATGTTGTATGTATAATAATATCTTTATACTCTGTGTTTACTGGTTTAATTCTGTGAATGCTGTCATTGTTTAATAATGGTGTTGCGAGGAGTTCGATAAATGACACAAAGAGGGGCGGACTGAGTGGACGTCCCTGTCTCGTTCCTTGGTGCAGTGTGATGTTAGGTGAGATGATCCTGTTTGTGGTGAGTGTGGCCCTGGCTGAGCAGTAAAGTGTCTGTATCCAGTGATAAACGACTCTCCAAAACCAAACTTATGTGATGTGTTGAAGAGGAATTGACAGTTAACCTTGTCGTAAGCCTTTTCTGCATCTAGTGAGAGAATGATGGTTTTATTTTCTTCTTGTTGTGTAGAATTGAGTAAATGAAAGTTTTCTGAGGTTGTCTGAGGCCTGTGTTTTATGATTTCAGTTTGTTCTGGATGAGTGAAGGGACGACTTTTTCTAATCTGGTTGTGAGAGTTTTGGTTATAATTTGAAGGCCTGTGTAGATTAGTGAGAGTGGACGATAGTTGGATGATAATGGATCTTTATGGTTCTGGTGGTGTGATGATGGCTGCGGTATTATGGAGGTTGGTTTTACTTCGCTCTCATGAAAAATGGAGATAGGACGTCCAAAAACTGTTTATAGAATTCAGCTGGACAGCCGTGGGGCCCTGCTGATTTATTATTTGGTGTGTTGTTTAGAGCTTTTTGTATCTTCTTTGCAGTGGGTGGTGCATTTAATATGTTTACTTGTTCGGACGTGAGTGTTGGTAAATCCAAAGTATTCAGGAGCCTTTTTATTGCTGAGGTGTCTGGTCTGTCAGAAGAATATATTTGGCTGTAGTATTGTTGAAACACGTTTATCTCCAGAGGCTCATGTGGCTCCATCACCGCTGTACAAGTCCAACAGTCTGATGGCTTCTCAGACACTTTTAGTTTTACTTTATTCATTTGCTTTCACCACTTGAGTTTGACATTCTATTTTATGAAAGTAAAGTACAAACAAGGAGAAAAAATAAATAAATAACTAATACATTAAATAATAATACTAATTCTAGCTGGGAAAAATTAGGAGAAAAGGTGTTGAGAAAGTCTGTTCCAGTGTTGTCTTCTTTACATATATCTATACTAAAGTCTCCCATGATAAGACCTGTGATCGACCACAAAGCAACTTTAGAGTTTTGACAAGGAGCAGAGCAGAGCTGAGGCGAGTGCATTTATTTCCTACACCTAAAATATTTACAAAAATAACAGCAAAAAACAGTCTGCACACACAGCAGCCTCTTTAGAGCAGACTGAAGTTGGCTCCTTTTATATTTGTAGAGCCCCTCCCTTAATTGGCTGTTCCCAAAGTTTCAGCAAATCCAATAATACTGTTAAAAGTTATCTTTAGCAAAACAGTGTTACTCTATATGAACTTATCTGTTTTAACTGTGAAAAACACACTAGATACACAAAAAGCTAAAATATTTGGACACCCCTCCTCCTCCGCACACAGTTGTCTGCCCTGGGACCTTCTTAAGATGCTCCGGCTGCTCCCAGATTCATTTGGCCGGTACCTAAGGTGGCAGACAACATGGGTAAGTAGAAATTCAAACAATTCAGCTGCAATTAATAAGCCAAAGCACTTACTCGTGTCTTTTGTTACAGGTCAACTTAACTACCGAACCATTTCAATTAATTAATAAACATTTTAAACTTCTTTGCGTGTTGTCTTTTTTTGCCTGTTAGCTTTAAGTTTAGGCCTGTGTAATGAACTAGCTACATCACGTTTGTATTAGTTAGTTTCTGTTGCATAGATCTGTCTCAGGTTGGTCTCTAAATGTATCATCGTCTGAATCAGGTGGTTATTACACTTATAATAGTTTTTACATTTTGATTTGTAAGAATAATTCATCAGAATAACATCGATCAGTTCCATTTGTGTTTTTGTAATATAATCCTTAAATGTGTGTGTTCATTTGTCTAAGTTTCACTACAGTCTGTTATGTCAAAGTCATGGCCTGTAGTGAGACCAGGTCGTCATGATACTTTCTGATACTTCTGATGTTTATATCATCAATGAAAAGTTCCTCTTATATTTATGCATCTTCTGGGTTATAATATTCAGTTTATCTTTCCACTAGAGCAGCTGTTCACGTTTTTCATTCTCTCTAGTACAATTTAACTCTATCAAACCATATGTAAACATTGATTTGCAGTAAGTTTGAGTTAAATTATTCTAATATATATAAATATATATATATATATATATATATATATATATATATATATATATATATATATATATATATATATATATATATATATATATATATATATATATATATATATATTAAACGTCTGTAATCTATTTTAAATGAATACATTTCTGTACTTTTTTGCAGGTGTCATGGTGACGCCTGTTTGCACCTGCACACAGACAGAAGGTCAGATTTTTAATGATCCTTGTTGTTCCGGCTCAAACTGAGATATTCAGAGGAACCAGTGGATCTGGATTTTTGAGATATGATCAGAGATAGAAGCAGGACGAACCCTGCTGAGCAAAAGAGACCGGACCAGATCAGGCTTTGGCAGTTTTTATTAATGTAAAAATCATTCTAATTTATTATACTGTGTGTTAATATTTATAAGGTTTATATGACACTTTGGATTAACAAATCATTTAGAACACATGAGTCAAACTCAAGGCCCGCGGGCCGAATGTGGCCCTCCACATCATTTTATGTGGCCCTCGACAGGGTGAATTAAAAGGTATGATGGTTGTAAAATGTAATTTTATCAGGAGATACACAGTTACACAGCCATATTTTTACATCTAGCCAAATGCATATACAATATTTGTAACTTGAATAAGTAATAAATACAGAAAGAGTTAATTAACAAGTTAAAAAAAAGTAGTTTTATAGTAGTAGTGTTTTTAGATTTGTTTTTACATTTGAGAGCAGCAATTTTGCAGTTGTGGCCCTCGGTGAAAATGTTTTTGACAGAGTTTGGTCTAAACGCCTCTTTGGCGCCCTCTGGAGGACACATGATAGTATTTCTTTTTAAATATGCTTTTTATTTAAATATGATTCTAAAGACGTTTTCTTTTGGGTGATTGATGTGGGGCCCATTCTCAGCGTGATCACTTTAACTGACTTTCAAAATACTATAGTTTTTGCTCCAAAATTAAACTCAACTGTGCACAAACGTGTATTCTACAAATGACACATGGTTTTAGAAGTCGTGTTAAACTTTTTTTTAATAGAATTTTAATAAAAACACAAAAATGTCCTGCACTGTGACTCTAACACTTTTCTGAATGAATCTTACGACAGAGACACTTCATAAAGGTCTTGGTCAATACTTTAAATCTATAAAAGATGTAAAATGTTCAGTGCTGTAATTTAAAGAAGGAGCTCTAGAAGGAGCTCATCTATGTATGCACCAGGGGGCGCTCTGGGGTTAAGGGTTTAAGACACAGGTCAGAATCAATAACACTCATTTTCTTATTCTACCTTTGCTGAAAAACTTTGAACCTGCTTGAGTCTGATGTGTCTGTGACAGATATGTTTCCTGAGAAAAATACAATTTAATTATCAAAGTGTTTTTCTTAAATGTGGGACAGTTACATCATTATTAAACTGGCACTATACACGTGTTAAGTCATTTATTAGATTTTTTTAACATGGTAAATCTGTAATCACACCACAGGCAGGTTACACAAATGATGATGTAATGCTTGTGAAAAGGCTCCTTATAATTGTTGCAGAATTGATTTATTTTTGTATTTTGCCACAAAGTTGAGTCACAGGACTGAACAAAAATGTTACACTCCCAAACCTCAAGTCCTCTAACCTTAACCCTTTCTACTGTATACTCTTTGAAAATGAAGTTTAGTCACATTTTTTTCACAATAAAACTCAAAACTGTGATAAATCCAGGTGTTTTCCAGACGTCTTTAGTGAAGCACCTTTACGTCTGCACTTTATGTTTAAACACAACAAACTGGACACTGTGACTGTACAAAGTTTGACGGGTTTAGTTTCTCTGCTCTGAAAAGTCTCTCTCCTTTTGATGGTGTTTCTCAGACTGGGTCATTCTTACGTCACAGATTTAATGGCTTAGACTGAAATGTCAGGCTAAAATCAGCTTGTTTTGGACTATGACGGCCACCGTAGTCTCCGCTTTCAAAGATAATCTGGAGACCTCTTCTGTAAACTGTTCTGTTCAGATCTTTATCCATGTTCTAGTCGTTTCTTCTCATTGAGCCTCTGAAGTTGTGTTTGGAGTGATTCATGTTTGAGTTTAATCTTTAATCTCAGGGGCAGCGCCAGGGGGGGCTCGGGTGGACACTAGCCCCCCAACGGTCCCCGTAACACCCCCAAAGATTTATTTTTTTTAGCCCATTTTTATCTCGACTAAAGATGTTCCCATGGCAAACAAACTGTTCAAAATTCCTCACACTATACAGCTCTAACTATACTTTTATGTTGCAGTGAAGGAAAAAAAGTAAAAAAAAATAAAATAAAAAAGCATATGAACATGTGAAGTGAGCACCTCCTTAGCTCCTCCAACCAAAAATGTGTTGCGCCATCTCTGGACGTACAAACTTCTCCAGTTTTATTTTCTTACTCGTTTATACTTGTAGGATTCCGCAGCGTCGCATCATCATTTTGGTCCAAATAAAAAAAGAAGCATGCATCTACTCCTACGACTATTCACTTCACTAAAACATAGTTAACATCATTATAATTCATCTTTAATTTCATAGTTTTACTTTATTTTACAGGAAAATGTGCCTGTTTTTTGCACGTTTTGTCATTTTGGTGAAGTTTATAATTTGACTTCCTGGTTGGACACGAGCAGCAGATGTGACACATGTGGAGGTGTGTTACGGAGCAAGGATGATGCGTCATAAAAATAAAAAGCCAACACTTTTGTTTAGTTAAGTAACTCTCTGTCTACATCAGCAAAGCTCAGAATATTCTGTTCCACCTTGTGATGTCATGAAGTGGTAGTTTTCGAGTGAACAGCTCCTTTTACCTTTAGTT
Organism: Periophthalmus modestus; assembly: GCA_019594935.1. NCBI lineage: Eukaryota > Metazoa > Chordata > Actinopteri > Gobiiformes > Gobiidae > Periophthalmus > Periophthalmus modestus. The sequence goes on along the minus strand of JAIEZT010000012.1, from coordinate 31,092,787 downwards.
CAGTAGTAGATTGGAAGCTCCAGGGCTGAAATGATCCAGATGATTTTAGTGAAGGTTTACGGAGTTTAAAAACACAGTGGAGCACTTCCTGTATTACCACATGATGACATCACAAGGTGGAACAGAGTGTTTTCTGTTTGTGAGAAGAGCTCAGCCTAAATATGCAGAGTTTGTGTGTTAAACGTGTGAGATTTGTTCTGTTTGTGTTTCAGATGATGTTTGAGATGTTTCATGTTCATGTACCTGAAAAACAACAGGTAACAGAACTCTCCTCCTCTCCCTCTCTCTCTCTCTCTCCTCCTCTCCCTCTCTCCTCCTCTCCCTCTCTCCTCTCTCTCTCCTCTCTCTCCTCTCTCTCTCTCTCCTCTCTCCCGGTCTCTCTCTCTACCCCTTTCTCTTTACCTCTTTCCCCTCCCTCTCTCCTCGCTCCCTCTACACCCACTCTACCTTTATCTCTCCCTTTCTTCTCCCTCTCTCTGCCCCCAACTCTACCTCCCTCTCTCTTCCCTCTCTCCCTAAATCAGTGTAAATAATGCGAACAGACTCACAAATGTCACATCACTAGTTTCAGTGTAAAAAAAAACAAAAACATTGCTCTACCTCCCTCACCCCCCCCGCTCTATCTAACTCTCTCTTCCCTCCTCCGCTCCGCTCTCCCTCTCTCTTCCCTCTCTCCCTCTTTCCTTTCTCTCTCCTCCTTCCGCTTCCTCTCTCTTCCCTCTCTCCCTCTTCATCCCTCTCTCTTTTCCCTCTCTCCCTGTTTCCTCACTCTCTCCTACCTCCACTCCCTCTCTCTTCCCTCTCTCCCTCTTTCCTCCCTCTCTCCTCCCTCCACTCCCTCTCTCTTCCCTCGCTCCCTCTTTCCTCCCTCTCTCCTCCCTCCACTCCCTCTCTCCCTCTTTCCTCCTCCCTCCACTCCCTCTCTCCTCCATCCGCTCCCTCTCTCCTTCTTCTGCTCCCTCTTCTCCTCCTCTTTCACACCCTCTCCCTCCGTCCCTCCGTCCCCTCCTCTCTCTCCTCTCTGCTCCCTCTCTCTTCCCCTCTCTCCCTCTTTCCTCCCTCTCTCCTCCCTCCACTCCCTCTCTTCCCTCTCTCCCTCGTTCCTCCCTCTCTTTTCCGTCTCTCCCTGTTTCCTCACTCTCTCCTCCCTTCACTCCCTCTCTCTTCCCTCTCTCCCTCTGTCCTCCCTCTCTCCTCCCTCCACTCCCTCTCTCTTTCCCTCTCTGTTTCCTCCATCCTCTCCCTTTCTCCTCCTTCCTCTCCCTCTCTCCTCCCTCTGCACCCTCTCTCCCTCCCTCTTTTCCTCCATCTGCTCCCTTTCTCCTTTTTCCTCTCCCTCTTTCCACCCTCTCTCCTTCCTCCGCTCCCTCTCTCCTCCCTCTCTCCTCACTCCACTCCCTCTCTCCCTCCCTGCGCTCCCTCTCTCCTCCCTCTCTCCTCCCTCCACTCCCTTTCTCCTCCTTCAGTTTCAGTGTTGGTCCCCATCGACACAGAACCCTCCGCTGCCCTGAGGTTCTGTTCAGTCTCAGTCTCATCTGCACATCTGCACCTGACACCTGTTTTTCCATCTATTTTAGACAGTTTCTTTGTTTAGCCACATGTTTGATCCACAGGTTTAGCGGCTCGTTCAGTGCAGCATCTCACCTTTTTTTTTTTAATATTGTCTTTATGAAATGCGATTTTTATAGCCACAAGTTTCACCATTAAACACATAGAGCAGATGTAGTGCGACCTCAAGTGGCGGTTAACGTGCACTACACTTAACAGTTAGTTAAATAGTCTATAAATGATGAGGATTGAAATCGAAATTGAAAATGTGGATAGGCCCAGATGTGTGTGATCCCTCCATCGTCCAGACCCAGATATGTGTGTGATCCCTCCATCATCCAGACCCAAATATGTGTGTGATCCCTCCTTCATCCAGACCCAAATATGTGTGTGATCCCTCCTTCATCCAGACCCAGATATGTGTGTGATCCCTCCATCCTCCAGACCCAGATATGTGTGTGATCCCTCCATCATTCAGACCCAGATATGTGTGTGATCCCTCCTTCATCCAGACCCAGATATGTGTGATCCCTCCATCGTCCAGACCCAGATGTGTGTGTGTGATCCCTCCTTCATCCAGACCCAGATGTGTGTGTGATCCCTCCATCGTCCAGACCCAGATGTGTGTGTGATCCCTCCATCGTCCAGACCCAGATGTGTGTGTGATCCCTCCATCGTCCAGACCCAGATGTGTGTGTGATCCCTCCATCGTCCAGACCCAGATGTGTGTGTGATCCCTCCATCATTCAGACCCAGATATGTGTGTGATCCCTCCTTCATCCAGACTCAGATATGTGTGTGATCCCTCCATCATCCAGACCCAAATATGTGTGTGTGATCCCTCCTTCATCCAGACCCAGATATGTGTGTGATCCCTCCATACTCCCAGACCCAGATATGTGTGTGATCCCTCCATCCTCCAGACTCAGATATGTGTGTGATCCCTCCATCGTCCAGACTCAGATATGTGTGTGATCCCTCCATCGTCCAGACTCAGATATGTGTGTGATCCCTCCATCGTCCAGACTCAGATATGTGTGTGATCCCTCCATCGTCCAGACTCAGATATGTGTGTGATCCCTCCATCGTCCAGACTCAGATATGTGTGTGATCCCTCCTTCATCCAGACCCAGATATGTGTGTGATCCCTCCATCATCCAGACCCAGATATGTGTGTGATCCCTCCATCATTCAGACCCAGATATGTGTGTGATCCCTCCTTCATCCAGACCCAGATATGTGTGATCCCTCCATCGTCCAGACCCAGATGTGTGTGTGATCCCTCCTTCATCCAGACCCAGATGTGTGTGTGATCCCTCCATCGTCCAGACCCAGATGTGTGTGTGATCCCTCCATCGTCCAGACCCAGATGTGTGTGTGATCCCTCCATCGTCCAGACCCAGATGTGTGTGTGATCCCTCCATCGTCCAGACCCAGATGTGTGTGTGATCCCTCCTTCATCCAGACTCAGATATGTGTGTGATCCCTCCTTCATCCAGACTCAGATATGTGTGTGATCCCTCCATCATCCAGACCCAAATATGTGTGTGATCCCTCCTTCATCCAGACCCAGATATGTGTGTGATCCCTCCATCCTCCAGACTCAGATATGTGTGTGATCCCTCCATCATTCAGACCCAGATATGTGTGTGATCCCTCCATCATCCAGATTCAGATATGTGTGTGATCCCTCCTTCATCCAGACTCAGATATGTGTGTGATCCCTCCATCATCCAGACTCAGATATGTGTGTGATCCCTCCTTCATCCAGACCCAGATATGTGTGTGATCCCTCCTTCATCCAGACTCAGATATGTGTGTGATCCCTCCATCATCCAGACCCAAATATGTGTGTGATCCCTCCTTCATCCAGACCCAGATATGTGTGTGATCCCTCCATACTCCAGACCCAGATATGTGTGTGATCCCTCCATCCTCCAGACTCAGATATGTGTGTGATCCCTCCATCGTCCAGACTCAGATATGTGTGTGATGATCCTCCATCGTCCAGACTCAGATATGTGTGTGATCCCTCCATCGTCCAGACTCAGATATGTGTGTGATCCCTCCATCGTCCAGACTCAGATATGTGTGTGATCCCTCCATCGTCCAGACTCAGATATGTGTGTGATCCCTCCATCGTCCAGACCCAGATATGTGTGTGATCCCTCCATCATCCAGACCCAGATATGTGTGTGATCCCTCTATCATCCAGACTCAGATATGTGTGTGATCCCTCCATCTTCCAGACCCAGATATGTGTGTGATCCCTCCTTCATCCAGACCCAGATATGTGTATGATCCCTCCATCGTCCAGACCCAGATATGTGTGTGATCCCTCCATCTCAGACCCCAGACTGTGATGGACACACCCTCTGACAGTGTGTTGTTGTTGCCTAGGTGATGGCCGACCCCAAGGGGCAGTACGCCGCGTGGAGGGGCGGGGCCAGCCTGTGCTCCTCCCTCTCGTCTGAGTCCATGTGGGTGACCAGAGACGAGTACGAGGAGTCCGGCCCCAGCATCGTGCACCACAAATGTGTCTGAAGCACGTGGTGTTTGGATCATCAAATTCATTTTACTCTAACCTTTTTTGAGGATCTGTTTCTGAACTTTACTCTTGTCTTTTTACCATTAAAAGCCCAGCTGGATGTCACGGAGGTTTATGTGTTTCATTTGAACTAATTGTTATATTTGTCAATCTTAATAAGAGGTGTTTTTAGTTTTCTACCGTGTCATAATGTTGTTGAAGTTGGTAGAAGGTGTTTATGGAAGTAGCAGACAAAGAAAACATGACCTGAGGAAGATCTACTGATGGAAACATTATTATTAAACATTATTAAATATAGAATTTTCAAAACAATAGAATGAAACATGGTGATCTAAATGTGTTATGTGTTACAATTAATACCCCATAGAAGTCAAATACCTCCTCTTAAAATAAGTAGAAAGTCGTCCCCCAAACTCTTCATTAAGTAAGGTTAAATGTGACATTACTAAATATAGTTGTAAACCAGTTTAAATCTGAAGGTAAGAATAACAAAAGTCAAGTCACTTTAGACTCACAGAGACGAGGAACCCCAACTTTTACTCGAGTAAGAGTACTGTTACACTGTACAGTATACTATTCTATTAAGAGTACTGTTACACTGTACAGCAGGGGTCCCCAAACTTTTTCCTGTGAGGGCCACATAATGTTTATTTTACATATTAAAAGGAAACAATGATTGAACTTCATTAACAATGCCTACAATAGATAAAATCTGAGTTTGCCCATACACTCATTCAGTTCCTTAAAAGTTTACCGAGCTCAAACCCACTGCCTGTCAGACCATGTACTGGGCCAAATCCAGCTCGACGCACGGAGCTCAGGTCCACAGAGCTCAGCCCAGCACAGCGCCACTAAAGGCGATCTCACAGTGGACCAACGTAACTTGTAAATTGAGCTGGCGAAATAAAAAAAGACAAAACAAAACAAAGCAAAAAGGCAAAGCAGAAAAACAAAGCAGCAGAGGCGGTGCCCGGTGCCGCTGCTGAAACTGATGACACCTAAAATGAATGAGGATTAACCATTAGTCCCACAGCCCAATGGAACATAACCCAACTAAGGAGACACACGTGCCGCTGATGAAGGTGAGCACACAAAGGTTTGATGGCTGGGAGTCCGCTTTACGCAGCTCACTTTCTGGATTTTGAAATGCGTAATGGACCTGGTACAGCGAGTACAGCCGAGCAGCGGGACTACAAGGGACAGATGTGTAAGAATTTGGGAATTTTATGAATGAAGAGGCCACACGGGGCATGACCTGTCACTGCAGATGAGGCACACAGCGACGTGCACTTGGCTCAAGGTGCAATGTTACAGCCAAACAGACGAGCTACATGAAACATGGACTTTAGTTTGGACAATTTTATGAATGAGCAGGAGTAGTGGATATTAATTACCTGTTGCCAAAGACGAGGGCGGATGAGAACACGCTGTAAAGTTCAGTGTGTTGTGCAAGTGAAGCGGTGCCGAGCTGCAGTCAGACGGCGGCACTAAAAGAACCATGATTTAGGAATTTGGATATTTTCATGAATGAAGAGTAACGAATTAGGACTTTACCAGGGCATGGAGGACAGAGCTGCTACACAGGGACCCGGAAATGCGTGTGGGCAAAAGGGGGAGCAGCGAGAAAGGAGCGTTTATATAGTGCACCAGAACACACAGCGGAAACCAGGTAAGAACCTGCAGCACAGGCCTCAACAACTGTCTGAACACATATGCATTTATGAAATAGTTACTAATTAATAGTTAATAATGAAAATGGTTCATAACTAAGGAACATTTTATTGCAAAAGTCCAACTTTATTATCAAATACAAATACACATATATGAAAAAAAATTTTTTTTAAATCAAAATGCTCTCTGGTATTGTTCAGGGGACCAAATGTGGAGGCGGGCCGTAGTTTGGGGACCACTGGCCTAAAGGTTTCTTAACGTGTGACCACATTCCGACCGGAAGAAGACCCGCCACACACTCACACACACACAGAGACACACACACACACACACACACAGGGAGACCCTATAAAAGCTGTCAATACAAACATCTCAGACTCTCTTTTGTCCTTTCCTGAGAGTCTGGTGCTTCAATTCAATTCAATTTTCAATTCAATTCTTTTATTGTCAAATGTGCATATACATACAAGATGAATAGCGCAGATGAAATTTCTGTTCTCTCCCACCTCAGTGCAAACTTAAATGTGCCAAAAAGAATAAATTAAAAGAATAAATTAAAAAAATTTGCAAACAAGAAAAAGAAGAAATGTGCAAACCACAAAAGAGAAATGTGCAAACCACAAAAAAAGAAATGTGCAAACCACAAAAAGAAATGTGCAACCCTTCAATTAGCATTAAGACAAACAAAACAGAAAACATATAAGTGTAAACAGCCGGAGATTGCGGGTAAAGTGAGGTAGTGATTAAGTAACAATTATTGATTGTCCATATAAAAGTGAGGTAGTGCTTCATAGTCCGGTTTTCTCAGTGAGTGACAGGGGGCTGAGGGGGGGCAGAGTGGAAAAGTGAGGGTAGGGCAGGGAGAGAGTTGAGTCTCCTGACAGCCTGGTGGAAGAAACTGTCCCTGAGTCTGCTGGTTCTGGCCTGAAGGCTCCGCAGTCTCCTCCCTGATGGCAGCAGGCTGAAGAGGCTGTGAGATGGATTTATTTATTTATTTATTTCAGGGACAGTGCATATTAATCGACATTTCTGTAAATACGCCAGAATTAGCCAAAGGCTATTTTACATCTGTAAATGGGTGGGGGTTGTCTGCAATCCTGGTGGCTTTGCGTGTGAGGCGGGAGTGATAGATGTCCAGTAGAGGGGGGAGAGGAACACCGATGATCCTCTCAGCTGCTCTGACGATGCGCTGCAGAGTCTTTCTGCAGAGCACGGTGCAAGAGCCGTACCACACCGTGATGCAGCTGGATAAGATACTCTCGATGGTGCCTCTGTAGAATGTCCGGAGGATGGGAGCCGGGGCTCTTGCTCTTTTCAGTTTGCAGAGGAAGTAGAGGCGTTGTTGAGCTCTTTTGGCCAGTGATGCAGAGTTGCTGCTCCAGGAGAGGTCCTCAGAGATGTGCACACCCAGGAACTTGGTGCTGCTCACTCGCTCCACTGCAGCACCGTTGATGATAAGTGGAGCATGCTTGGTGTGCGCTCTCCTAAAGTCCACAACAATCTCCTTCGTCCTCTCCACATTCAGGTGGAGATTGTTGTCCTTGCACCACGTGGCCAGCCTGCTTACTTCACTCCTGTAGCTCGTCTCGTCGTTGTTGTGGATGTGGCCGAGTACAGTTGTGTCGTCTGCAAACTTAATGAAAAGGTTGGGGTTGTGAAGACGTTTCGCTGCTCATTCAAGCCGCTTCTTCAGTTCTGATCAGATTGCTGGTGAACACTGCCTTATATCTATCTGCAGGGAGGGGCTAACTTTCTGCAGGGAGGGGCTAACTGCACTGAAACTGTAAACACCTATTGTCTCCAGTTTCAGCTGAAACTACCCTATTCAGCCCTTAACGACCCTGCTATTGTTCCCATTGTTCTGGGTCTAAGAATGGAGTTGTAGAAGGGGGAGAGATTATGTCTCAAGCCTCCATTCCTGTTTAAAGAAGGATTCTCTTTCCTAACAAAAATAGCTTCTTTAACTCCCCTCTCAAACCATTTCTTTTCTCTGGCTAAGATCTGAACTTCACTATCTTCAAAGGAGTGGTTAGTGGCTTTCAGATGTAGATGCACGGCGGACTGGGGTCTAGAGGAACTCTCACGCCGGTGTTGGTACATCCTCTTGTGGAGTAGCTGTTTAGTTTCTCCAATGTAACGCTCACTGCACTCTTCACTACACTGAATAGAATAGACTACATTACTTTGTTTGTGGCTCGGGATCTTGTCCTTAGGGTGAACCAGTTTTTGCCTTAACGTGTTAGTAGGTTTGAAAAAGACAGGAATCTCATATTGTCTGAAGATCCTCTGAAGTTTTTCAGACACACCTGCTGTGTAAGGAATGGTAACCCCTCTCCTTCTAGGTTCAGATTCCCTGTTGTCTTGTTTTTTAGCTCTCTTTGATCTATTGAAGGGCCATTTTGGATATCCACAAGCAGAGAGGGCTTTCTCCACGTGTTGCTCCTCCTTCACTTTTCCCTCTGTGTTTGTTGGCACAACTTGTGCTCTGTGCTGTAATGTACGGATAACTCCAAGTTTGTGCTGCAGTGGATGGTGTGAATCAAACAGCAGGTATTGGTCAGTGTGTGTGGGTTTCCTGAAGACTTCTACCTGGAGACATCGGTCCTCTCCTATTGTTACTGCACAGTCTAAGAAGGCCAATTTGTTTCTCTTTGGCTTCTTCCCGTGTGAACTTGATGTCTGGATCCACAGCATTAATATGTGCAGTAAAGGGCTCCAGCTCTTGAATTTTGATTTTAGTCCAGTTATCATCCACATATCGAAACCAATGTGTGGGCGGAGTACCTGGAAATGAGGCTAATGCCTCCTGTTCAAATCGCTCCATGTATAGATTAGCCATAATAGGAGAGACCAGTGAGCCATGGCACAGCCGTGGATTTGCCTGTAGAAGTTTCCTCTAAACTGGAAATATGTGGTATTTAAGCAAATTTCCAGCAGTTTGCAGATTTGGTCCGGTGACACAGTTTAGCTCTCTCTTTTAGCTTAGTATCCTGCAGTAGTCTCTTCTTTGCAGCCTCCACTGCTACTGACGTGGGGATACAAGTGAAAAGAGAGGTGACATCAAATGAAACCATCGTCTCATCCGAATCAAATTGGAGATGCTTGATTTTGCTCACAAATTCTGCTGTGTTCTCAATATGGTGCTCCGTGTTGCCCCACCAGAGGAGCCAAGATGGTCTTCAGATATTTGGCCCACATTGTAAGTAATGGAATCAACACTACATACAATGGGTCTGAGGGGTACTCCTTCTTGTGGATCTTTGGGAGTCCATAGATACAGGGAATGGAGTCACCAGGATAGAGTCTGTAATACAGCTGTCTATCAATGACTTCATCCTACCCAGAACAATGAGAACAATAGCAGGGTCGTTAAGGGCTGAATAGGGTAGTTTCAGCTGAAACTGGAGACAATAGGTGTTTACAGTTTCAGTGCAGTTAGCCCCTCCCTGCAGAAAGAGTTAGCCCCTCCCTGGAGATAGATATATTAGGCAGTGTTTCACCAGCAATCTGATCAGAACTGAAGAAGCGGCTTGGATGAGCAGCAAAACGTCTTCACTCCTACAACGATTGTCCAGTTGACAGATTTGAACTTCGTCTTGCTATGGCAGTGTTTTTCAACCACTGTACCGCGGCACACTAGTGTGCCGTGTGAGATATTGTCTGGTGTGCTGTGGGAAATTATCCAATTTCACCTAACTGATCTAAAAAAATATTTTTTTAAAACAAATTATTATCCGCAAATAATGTGCCGTTGTCGAATGTCTGCGCTGTCTAGCGATTGGCAGAGTAACCATGTAATACTCTTCCATATCAGTAGGTGGCAGCAGGTAGCTAATACGTAGCTGCTAATTGATTTCACTTTGAGACAAGAGAATTAGTGATACCTGGATGAGTCAGATCACAGTGGCATTGTGGCTAGCGAGACTATATGGTGTCAGTGATGGAGAAGTTTTTTGAAACGGAAAGATGCTAACTCCGAACTGAACCCGGGGGGAAAAACTCAGACCCAAATGAAGGCCCAAGTATGAGTGAAGGTCAATAGAAAGCAAAGACAGTTAGCTTAAGCAAAATCTCTGGCGCAAGACAATACAGCGAAAGCTATATTTAATTTGGATTTACTTTCACTGTGTGGTGAAAAGTTATCCAACAGTGTTATGGTCCCAAGTAAGCTTCAACTCCATCTTCAAATGAAACATCCTTCGCTTCAAAAAAAGAATGCGGACTATTTTGTTCGCGCCTGCGTGAACACACGGAGAAACAGGCATCTATCATGAGAAAAACCACAAAGGTAAACGAGAGAGCCCTTAAAGCTAGCTAACACATTGCTGAACTTGTAGCTAAGTCAAAAAAGGCGCACACTGTGGCAGAGACATTAATACTTCCCGCCTGCAAAGCCATTGTAAATGAGATGCTCGGCCCTGAAGCAGCTAAAGAAATATCCAAAGTTCCTCTCTCAGATAACACAATTTCCAGATGTATTGATGACATGTCTGCAGACATCGAAAGTGTGGTTTTGGAAAAGATCCGTATCAGTAAGAAATTAGCATTGCAGCTTGATGAGTCTACTGATATTAGTGGGCACGCTCAACTCTTAGCCAATGTGCGTTTTTGTAGATGGAGACGCAATCAGAGAAAAAACTTCCTTTTTGCAAGACATTACCAGAAAAAACAACAGGAGGTGAAATTTTTCGGGTAACATCAGAATATCTTGAACAAGGAGGACTTAAGTGGGAAAACTGCACGAGTGTCTGCACTGATGGAGCTGCAGCTATGGTCGGGCGCACCAAAGGCTTTGCAAGAGTGAAGGAAAGAAACCCAGATGTGATTGTTACGCACTGTTTTTTGCACCGTGAGGCCCTCATAGCCAAGACTTTACCAGCAGACCTAGTTCCTGTGTTGGATGATGTTGTGCGCATGGTAAACTTTGTAAAATCGCGACCCGTGAAAAGTCGCTTATTTGCGTCTTTATGTGAGGAAATGGGAGCGGAGAATAAAGCCTTGCTGTTTCATACGGAGGTCCGGTGGTTGTCGCGCGGCAAGGTCTTGGCCCGTGTGTATGAGCTGCGGGAGGAACTCAAAGTGTTTCTGACAAATGAGAGGTCCGATTACACAAAGCTGCTTGCAAGTGATGAGTGGTGTGCAAGACTGGCATACCTGGCAGATATTTTTAATCATCTGAATGAACTGAATACACGAATGCAGGGCCGACATGAAAAACCTGCTTACAAGTACAGATAAAATAAATGGATTCCGTTCAAAAGTAAAAACTCTGGCAAACAACATGTGGAAAGTGGCAATCTGGAAATGTTTACACTCACCAAGCAATGGCACGATGTTAACACTGCTGCATTGTGTGAGATAATAGTTAAACATTTAAAAACTCTTGAGGAGAAGATGTCATTTTATTTTTCTTCAGCATCCACTGAATACCTTGACTGGGTTAGGGACCCATATAGCTCAGCATCAGCTGTTGGAAAGGACATGACTTTACAGGAGCAGGAGGAACTAACTGAACTGAGACAAAACCGTGGTTTAAAGCTAAGCTTTGCTGATTTACCTTTGGACAGTTTTTGGTTAGCTACTGCCAAGGAGTTCCCCATTCTGGCAAACAAAGCTATTTTGACATTGCTCCCATTTTCCATTTTTGTGAGCTTTTCAATCCTGACTGCTATAAAAACTAAAAACAGAGAAAGACTGAGAGCTGTTGAGCAAGAGCTTCGTGTGTGTCTGTCTTCAATTCCTGCCAGGATATCAGCTCTGTGTTCATCCAAACAGGCCCAGGTTTCACACTGAGTGAGTAGAATTTAATTATAAAATGCCTTTACTTTGTGTTTATTTGATTCCTATTCAAAACACGTTGATGAGAATTACTTTATATTGTAAATATAGGCTACAGAGTTTCATTTTTTAACATTTTCTGCTGATGGTGTGCCTTGTGATTTTTTCAATGAAAAAAATGTGCCTTGGCTCAAAAAAGGTTGAAATACACTGTGCTATGGATCAGACCTGGACGACTGAGGGTTTACACAGAATAGACAGATATGTCACAGAACTCCGTCAAAAAAGCAAAGACTATGAGTTTGGACGTAATGAAGACGACGTGATCAGAGACAAGTTGGTTTTCAGCAGGGGTGTCCAAACTTTTTGCACAGAGGGCCAGATCTGGCGAGGTGAAAGTGTGTGGGGGCCGACCATTTGGCCTGATCATTCTTTAAACTGTTAATATTAAATACAAATGAACTGTTAAATTATGTTTTACTTTTTATTGAAAATAGCTTTCACCTTTCAATTAATGAATGAATTATACACAGATTATAAATATGAAAAAGTGACATGAAAAAAGTGAACATTTAATCTGTGATTTTGATAATCACAATAAAATAATTCACTGAGATTTTAGAACGTATTCACCTGAGAAAGGCTAATGACAAATAACTTGCCTGCACTAATGTGAAGGGTAAAAACTGGGCTCTGGACTGTAGTAAATAGACCAGGTCTGGCTCAAAGACGGTGGTTTTGATGCGCAAAACGTCACGCAGATGCGAGTCAGTCAGTCTTGTCCTCGCACGGTTCTTGTTAAAGTTCATTTCTGAGAATGTCTTCTCACACAAATATGTCGAGCCAAACAAACTCAGCATTTTCTTAGCAAATGTTTGAATTTCTTTTAAACCTGTCTTTATCCAGTTGCGGTAAAAGTCAGCGAGAGGAAGCTGTTGGTGCCGATTGCGACACTCGGCATCACACTGCAGCTCAGTAAGCTCCAGCTGCTGGTGGTCTGTGACGTTATTCAGGTCCACAGAGAAAGGAGAGGAAAAAAGCGTGATTTCCTTTTCAGTTGCTGCAAAATCCCGAAAGCGCTCTCTGATCTCCTCAGCCAGACATGAGATGTCTGCTGCATACCTCCTCATTTGCGCACTGATGTGTTCTGCGGAATATTGGTCACTTTTTCCTGCAGCGCTGTGGTATTGGGCGGTGTTTGTGACAGGTGCTTTTCGAAAAGTTGCATCTTGATCCCAAAGGCTTTGATGTGCCAATAGAGTTGGTTTACCACTGCATTTTGCCCCTGAAGACTTGTGTTAAGCGTGTTCAGATGTCGCATTATATCAACTAAAAATTCAAGATCAGCCTGCCAAACAGGATCGGATAATTCTGCCATCGGTTGTCCCTTTTCTGCCAAGAATTGTCCAATTTCCTAAGACAGTAGAAGTGCTGCAGCGCAGACCCCCGACTGAGGCATCTTACGTGGTTATTATACACCACGTCTCCGTATTCAAAATATGCCAAATTCCACTTTTCCTGAAAGCGACGGCCCTCTTGGTCGACTTTCCTTTTTTTTCACTTGAGGGTCCATTTTGGAAGTGTTCCGGAAAGGGTCACGAAAGATCAAAGGTTCAGTGAGAGCGCGGCCTCGGAGCGCAGCTCAGATCTGCTGCCATCTTCTGGTGAAATATAGTATTGCTTGTACATGTGTATTTTACACTCGTCAACAGCGCTTACGGGCCACACATAATTATTTTTATTCCAGAGGCTGCGGGCCAGTGGAAATTGTACAGGGGCCGCAATTGGCCCCCGGGCCGGACTTTGGGTATGTCTGGTTTTCAGCATTAATGAGATAAGATAAGATAAGATATGCCTTTATTAGTCCCACAGTGGGGAAATTCCAGCATTGCACCGCACACATAGAGAAACAGGCACACATAGAGAACAGGCACACATAGAGAACAGAAGAAACAGGGTAATAGATAAATAGTAAGAAATAATTTAAGAAATAGATTCAAAAATAAAAACTCTAATATACACATATATATACATATAGATATACAAAAGTGAAAGTGATAAAGTGACTTGAGTATTGCACATGGGTTTGATTAAATATGGTTGAATGACACATGTTCAGTGTTAACAGTGTTCATTGTATATTCTGACAGCAGCAGGAAGGAAAAAGACCTGCGGAACCTCACCCACACACAGCGAGGGTGAATCAGTCTGTCACTAAAGTTGCTCTCCAGGGCAGACAGAGCGTCCTGCAGGGGGGTGAGACACATGGTCCAGCATAGAGATGACCTTAGCCAGGACCCTCCTGTCCCCCACCTCCTGCACTGAGTCCAGAGGACAGCCCAGGACAGAGCTGGACTTCTTGATGATCTTGTCCCAGCTTCTTCCTCTCCCTCTCTGTGATGCTGCTGTTCCAGCAGACCACACCGTACAGGATGGCTGATGCCACCACAGAGTCATAGAAGGTCTTCAGGAGTGACATGAGATTAAAAGAGAGACTGCTTCGTGATAATGACTTAACTCTATGCAAAGCAATAGAAATATGCAGATCAGCGGAGGAAGCCAAATCACAGATTCAGTCTATGCAGTCGGCTCCAGTCACACAAGACATGTCAGTGGATGCATTAAGAAAAGCTGCAGGACACAATTCAACCTGCAAAACCTACTAATAAAGCAAGTGGTACCAAGCAAACGGTTTGTACTAAGTGTGGCAATAAGCATGAGCTCAGGCAGTGTCCAGCCTATGGAACAACATGTCACAAGTGTAAAAAAGCTAACCACTTTGCAAAGATGTGTAGATCTACTGCAGTAAAGAACAGTAACTACAAGATGACTAAAACTGTGAACAACATTGAGACCGAAGTGGATCCATTGTACATAGGAATGTTGTGCAGTGACAAGAGAGAGACTAACAAAAGTTGGATAGAGACTGTCAAAATCAAAAGGTCGCCAGTCACTTTCAAGCTTGACACAGGTGCAGACGCAAATGTGCTTCCCATGTCAGTTTACAAAATACTTTATGGTGTACCTCAGTTAAAGCCCACAAAGACTGCACTCATAGCTTTGGTGGAGCTTGCATACACGCGCATGGTGTGGTGTCTCTCGAATGTGAAGTAAAGGAAAACAGAGCTGTACTTGACTTTTTTGTGACTGGCCATGCAGATAAGTCAATCTTGGGTGGACAAGCATGTGAAGAGCTGCAACTGGTGAAACGGGTTGAGTCACTTACCACAAAGACCACCAAACCAACAGCCACCAAGAAAGAACTTTTGGAGAAGTATGCAGAAGTTTTCACAGGACTTGGTGAGTTTCCTGGAGTTCACCACATACACATTGATACAAATGTAACGCCTGTGATACACGCATGTCGTAATGTGCCTCTCTCTCCATATTGGACCCACTGAAACAGACGTTGAAAGATCTACAAAACAGAGAGATGTTATTACACCTGTCAATGAGCCAACAGAATGGATGAACAGTTTAGTCGTCACACACAGAAGAAGAACGGGACACTAAGGGTGTGTTTGGACCCTTGTGATCTGAACCGAGCAGTGAAACGCCAGCACTACTCCATTCCCACACATGAGGATGTCCGCAGTAAACTAGCTGGAAAATCTATCTTCACCATTCTGGATGAAAAAGATGGTTACTGGCAAATCAAACTGGATGAGCCACCTTCCAAGCTCTGTACTTTTAACACACCCTGGGGTCGGTACCGTTTCCTCCGACTCCCATTTGGAGTTAAATCAGCAAGTGAGGTTTTTCAACAAAAGAACTGTGAGCTTTTTGGTGATATACCCGGTGTGTTTATCATAGCAGATGACATGATCATTGCAGCAGCTACAGAACAAGAACATGATGAGATCCTACAAAAAGTGATGGAAAGAGCAAAAACTGCAAATGTAAAGTTTAACAAGGACAAGATACAGTTCAAAGTGGATACAGTGAAATACATGGGTCACATCATCACTGCAGCTGGACAGAAAGCAGATGACGCAAAGATCAAAGCTATTGATCTTTGTTTCACTAAATCTATTCACTTTGAGCTTTCTCCATGTTTGCCCTGTCCTGACAGTATCTGCTCTAACAAAGAATAAACCTTTTTTTGTATTTCATAAATCACTGGGCTTCACAAATGGATTACTTTTCATCTAGAATTGTAATTTTTCCACAACAATATATTACACAAACCACCAGGAGGAGGGCAGTGGTTCAGGTTTACTCTGCACTCACATCTGGGGAGAGTTTTCTGAAAGGTGTCCCCTGGGAACCACCTCTAAAGGGACTTTTCTGAGACATGACTTTACTGAAGTAACATGGAAGGATCTTTAAGGGATTTGAGGATTGTGACCTGCCTCTTAAACCTGCCCTGTGTTTCTGGAGGAAAGTGTAACGAGCTGTAGGCGGACGCACTGCAAAAGAAAAAGTAATGTTTCACAAATAGAAACAGTAAAGAGCCATGGAGTAAGTGAATGAAATAAAGCTGATTATATGGATGTTTATAATATTTGAAGGGTTTCTATGTACATATTAATAGAAGTGTAATAATAATACTCAACATTTATAATAAACAGGTGTGTATCATGAATAATGCAGATGTGTCAAGCAATAAATAGGAATAAAACTAAAATAATGGGTGGATGCATCTTTTTCACTTTTTGCATTTTGAATACATCCAACTGGACAGTGGTCACTAAAATCAAGTCAAAAAAACACCATTTGTCTTATAATTATGGGGTTTGTTTAAGATTACATCAGTGAGTGCCTTTATTTAAACTTCTAGGGTCAGGTCTGGTCAGAATGGGAATTAACTGTGTGAGATTGAGGCCAGTGCGTTGGTCTTTCAAAGTTTCAGA
Source organism: Periophthalmus modestus (assembly GCA_019594935.1). Classification (NCBI taxonomy): domain Eukaryota; kingdom Metazoa; phylum Chordata; class Actinopteri; order Gobiiformes; family Gobiidae; genus Periophthalmus; species Periophthalmus modestus. Next base: position 31,076,389 of record JAIEZT010000012.1, on the reverse strand, counting down.
CTCTTCAGCCAATTCATATTTATATGGCCCATTATCAGGACCTCACAGTGTCCCAGGTTAGAAAACATCAAGAACAGATCATTAAGAACATTTTTAGAGGATGAAGGGGCACGATAAATACCAGTAATAGACAATTTATTCACATTTATACATAAGAGAACATATATACAGCACATTTATACATAAAAGAACATATATACACCACATTATATACATAAGAGAACATATATACAGCACATTTATACATAAGAGAACATATATACAGCACATTTATACATAAGAAGAAACATACATACAGCACATTTATACATAAAAGAACATATAGATAGATATAAGATCTTCCACAGTCAGTGTTTAAGCTGCTCTGGGCCTAAGTGGAAGACGTTTGCTGCTCTTTCCAAATCTATTCCAAATTTCATATCAGCCCCAAAGAAAACAATGATTTTATCACGACCAATACGACACGGCCCCGCCCTATACCAGGTTTAGATTCAAAGAGGAGAACGACGGCTTTAAACACCCGCTCCAGTAAAAGTCAAAGGAAAGAAATGTGTCCTCTGCATCTGCCCCTCCTTCAGTGTCTCTGGGTTAAAACCGTCAGGAGCAGTGGACCAGGTCTGAGCCAGGATCCTGGTCTGGAGTCACAAACACATTCATAGATATGAACCAAGAGCGCTGCTAACCACACTCTGCCACACAATAATGTCAGATTTGAGACAATTCAAAATCTGTCTTAAACAGTGATGCAGATGTGAGTCCTGCTGTGACTCGCTCCTCTGTGACTTTATGGATTTAACAACAGCCTGGAGCAGTGAGGGTTAAACAGGAGACGAGGATGGAAAACTTGTGTCTCTGTAAAACTGACTGAAGGTAAACGTGGACTCTCTGTGTGTTTTGGACTGGACAGTCACTGACTGAGTAACTCCTCCTCGGGCCAAAGTCCTGGACAAACGTCCCAAAGCCTTAGGGGCTTCTGATTGGACACGGTTGGATTGGGCGAGTGTGAGCGCAGCCTTAAAGGAGCAGGTTTGGAGCAGATGATAATAAACACAGAGTAAAGTGTTTAGACTCACTGTGGCTGAGGGTTCAACTCCTGCACTTCCGGCTCAGTCGGAGCTACAACACAAAAGTACAGTTCATTACACACAGTGTGACACTGCTTCTGCCTACTAGTTACTCTTTAACTCCAGTTTAAAAACACAAATCTATTTTAGAAAATCACATAAACTCTGTTTTATGATGAGTCACAAAGACTTATTTGAAATTTTATACAAGTATTCATTCTTTTAGACAGTATACTACTCGAGTAAGAGTACTGTTACACTGTACTATATACTACTCGAGTAAGAGTACTGTTACACTGTACAGTATACTACTCCAGTAAGAGTACTGTTACACTGTACTAGTTACTACTCGAGTAAGAGTACTGTTACACTGTACAGTATACTACTCGAGTAAAGAGTACTGTTACACTGTACTATATATACTCGAGAGTAAGAGTACTGTTACTCTGTACTATATACTACTCGAGTAAGAGTACTGTTACACTGTACTATATATACTCCAGTAAGAGTACTGTTAATCTGTACTATATACTACTCCAGTAAGAGTACTGTACACTGTACTATATACTACTCGAGTAAGAGTATTGTTACACTGTGACTATATACTACTCCAGTAAGAGTACGTTACACTGTACTATATATACTCCAGTAAGAGTACTGTTACTCTGTACTATATACTACTCCAGTAAGAGTACTGTTACACTGTAACTATATCGCTACTCGAGTAAGAGTACTGTTACACTGTACTATATATAAGAGACTACTCGAGTACTACTCGAGTAAGGTGTTACACTGTACTATATACTACTCGAGTAAGAGTACTGTTACACTATGTACTATCTATATACTCCAGTACTCGAGTACTGTTACACGTGTACTATATACTACTCGAGTAAGAGTACTGGTTACACTTGTTACATATACTACTCGAGTAAGAGTACTGTACCACTGTACTAATATACTACCAGTAAGAGTAGTGTTACACTTTACTATATACTACTCAGTAAGAGTACTGTTACACTGTAATATATACTACTCAGTAAGAGTACTGTTACACTGTACTATATACTACTCCACAGTAAGAGTACTGTTACACTGTACTATCGTACTACTCCAGTAAGTATGTTATACACTGTACTATATACTACTCCAGTACGGAGTAGATACTGTTACACTGTACTAATATACTACTCCAGTAAGAGTACTGTTACACTGTACTATATCTATACGCCGAGTTAAGAGTACTGTTACACTGTACTATATACTACTACAGTAAGAGTACTGTTACAAGTACTGTACTATACTCGCGTAAGAGTAATTGTTACACTTGTACTATTATACTACCAGTAAGAATGTATTGTTACACTGTACTTATATAATACTGCGAGTAAGGGTATTGTTACACTGTTACTATATACTACTCCAGTTAAAGAGTACTGTTACACTGCTATATTAGTTATACTCGGAGTAAGAGTACTGTTACACTGTACTATATTACTACTCGAGTAAGGAGTATTAGTTAAACACTGTACTTATATATTACCGAGGTAAGAGTACGTTACACTGTACTATATACTTCCAGTAAGAGGAACTGTTACACTGTACTATACTCATACTCGAGTAAGAGTATGGTTACAATGGTAAGATAGACTACTCGAGTAAGAGTATTGTTAACTTTATATATACTACTCCAGTAAGAG